>CBVK0100595316.1:0-13248 GCA_900067695.1 Picea abies | reverse complement strand
GGACTTGACAAAGCTGTCGCATTCGCATCTACGATTGTAAGTACTACTATCGTTATTCTCATTAACATGACACGCTTGGCTTGTTTCTCTCTAGTTTGTGTTTGATTTGACATGAAATTACCGTTGATAGATAGATATGTTTTCAAGCTAACATCAATAGAGTAGGAAGCAATTGTACTTTTTTTGTCTACAGGACTCAGTGAGGAGCGAAATTTTGGAGCTCGATTTGGAGCGTGCAAGGACAAACATCGATAAAAAGGTATTGCTATTATCCTTCCTCCTCATGTGTTAGTTTGTATATATTTGAAAGGAAGTCAGTGTCGATGTTAAGCACTTTCTGTCTTGAGTTTAGGGTCTATCTCTTTGAGGCAATCTACCTGTCCACAGGGAGATTTTCCTATAGCAACTATATTATAAAGGTAGAGGAGCTAAGTGCAAGTAGTTCGAGTTGCTTTGTGCAAAAGAATGTTTTTTCTTTAAGGCTTTGTGCTTGATAGAGAGTTAGCTCTGTTCCCTAACCTAGTTTTGGAAGGAGGATCTGGGGCTTAGTGCATATATCCCCTGTCTCATGTGAAGCTCTACTCAGTAAATGAATGTAAGATTTTGACAAAAAATAAAGAGGTGAAGTGGTTGGTGGACGTAGCCCGACACTAGGGTGAACCACATACATATGGTGTCTTATGGTTTTATTTTCGCGATGATTATCTTTGTTATGTTTTTCTTAGTGCTTAGATTATATATGTAATGGATATGTATATGCTAATTTAATTCTTTTCTTATGTTAAAATGCTAGTTCTGATTCAAAATGCTAAGTGCTAAGTGTTTAAAGTGCATAATATTGGTTGTTACTACACTAGAGCTATCCTTGGGTACGTTCTACGATGTTAATAAGGTTAATGAACTAATGTATGTCACTTCCTAAGCGTTACCAGACTACTCTGTGAAGTGTTATTATCAAAGATCTGTGTCCCAGCCTGGTTATAGAGACCTGTGTCCTGTAAGCCCCCCAGCTTCTACCTTGGGTGAGACTTTTCCTGCTTCACAGGTGTTTCTAAAAGGGAAGGTATTCAGGGTTTTGTTGGTGTGTTGTTGAGCGTTGAACTCTAGGTCTACCCCTGTGCCAAAAATTATCCATTAAACCTGAATTACGTGAAGTGTTAGAGGTTTGAGAAGATTCAGATGATGATTTTTCCTCATTAGAGGACTCTCCTCTTGAAGGAGGTGGATAAAGGCAAGGTGGTGAAGGACGAAGTCTAGATGCCCCAACACCTAGAATTTGTGCTTCTGATGGATCAACCAATATATTGCGCAATGCATAATTGGGTGTACCAATGGCAAGATTATCTTCTTCTTGATTGGAAAAATCAAGGGGTCAATGTAATTATTCACCAAACTGTCTCAGTTTAGCCAATGTGCCTTGGGTTCTTATTATTGATTGAAAAGAATTTTGAATAATCTCTTGCACATCAATTTCCTGAAGAAGCAGTGTAGCATATTCGACGGGAATAATAGGTTGGGATTCAGATGCAATGGATGTATTGGGTACAATAGTAGATTCCGAGTAACTACGAGTTATAACTCGAGAGAGATTATTAGGGGGTGTCTTTCGACCCCCTCGTGCCATTAATATCTATTTGGCCCTCCTGCTAGCGCCATTTATTGATGGGCATATGTGAACACACCATCATATGTGAAGGTAAGCCCAGTCCGATGTTGTTTATGTAACCTAAGACATTTGAGATGACTCACCCTGACAGGTTTTACGGCTCTGTTGGCCGATATAGGGATCTAATGTAAACTAAAAAATAAAATAACTAACTTAATTATCTACTATATACATTATATTAACATTAGATATACACATGTTGAAAACAATCAATCTATATATATATACACACACACACACACACACATGGTTTGTGTAAATCCTTGTGAAACTAATTGCTAAATAGAATTTAAGTACCACATAAATATACAAGACTAATTACTAATTCAATTAAAGAAAATTCACACACAAAAAATGAATGAATGAAAATTCTAATGATGTAGCTTAAATGGACAAAGAAATTTATGTTTAAATGTTAATTCTTATTCATTCGATAAAAATAAACAAACTAAGCTAATAAAAGACAAACTAACATGTTACTGATCAACAACCAAAATTGAACTGTAATTATGTTTCCCTGTGTGAGATGTGCTCCATCAACCTATTTTCCAAAGAGAAATCTATGGAAAGATATTTACAAAGTAGCATGATTTGTGATCTTACCCAAAGAAATTTAGGTAACTAAAAGATTCATAAGTTATTTGCAGGTGACAGAAAGACAATATGTGATATGATCCCATATGACAATTTATGATTCAATATACAGAGAGGGAAAAAACTCCAATCATTGTAATTGGTTATAACAAATTCAAAACATATGAATTAACTCAAACATTAAGATATTTGTCTTATAAATGATATGTCATACAAATCATAATAAACTAGAATAAGAGACTATTATATGAACAGAAGGGAAAGCATCAAGGCATGTAATGACAAACAAATCAAAGATAATTAGATCAACACATATCTTGAGCTTTAGAATAACATGAAAATAAAATATGATTGATTCATACTAAAACACTTTAGTGTTAGGAAAAAATCCATTTACTAAAATTTCCATTCATATCCTTCTTTAAAATCAAGTGTAGTCCTTTCTCCAGAATTCCAGTCCCCTCATATCAAATATTAAAAGAGTATTTAAACACTAAATTGATCCAATTCTCATACCCAAGAGATAGAGATAGATCTCCCAAAATAGAGTCTCTTAAAACCAAATCCTAACTTGATTTTATAACAATAATGTTTATAACAACTTAGCAAAAGTTTGTTATAACAATTTTCAAAAATACTTTCTTCATTTTTTGAAACGTAAACTATTTTCAAATTAGAAATATTTCATGATCTTCCAATGAGCCAACAGTGTATAGGATATCTTTCACTTTCTTTCTCGAGAACTGAAAATAAAATAAAAATCTAATTAAAAATCTCATAAACTAATTTAAGACAAGCTACAAAATCTTTGATTATGTAGCTAGTCTAAAACAATGTAACAAATCATGTTTTAACAAACCAATCAAAAATAAAAATAAACCACATATTTATTTACCAAATTAAACATTTAAAAAAGAAGAATCGTGCATCTCTGAAATCATAACAACATTTATATTAGTTGATTTCTTAATAATGATATCCCCATATTTTCTAAATCTTTTGTTTTCCCGAGGAAGAGTTCATTGCAATTCATATCTCAAATCTTGATTTTCTCTTGCAATATCTTTATTTTGCATCAACGTCTGGTTAAGACTCATTTGTAGGTAGGGGATGTCTTTGTAGTATCTCTGAATCCATGCTAAACATTCATCACAACATACATGTTCCAGATTTGTGAAAGGTTGCTTGTAGTCTGAGTCTGGGGTGTTTTCCTGTGCCATCATTGCCTTTAAATCGCTCTAGATTCCTATGAATCCCTCACAATTCTAAAGGAACTAAGATAAGTTTGAAAAAGAATCACACCATGGATGACTATCCCTTGTTGATTCTGGGCTTACACACTCGATAGAGTTTAAATCATCTATTATAATCATTGGAACAAGATTACCCCTATGTTTATGTTTGTTCCTTGTCATTCTTGACAAGAGCTGACCACTTCCTTTGTTTTTAGATCAACATCATAGACCTCATGCCTAATTTTTTTCCCTACCCTTTAAATTTTCCATTGACCACTGGTATCAGAGGCTGTGAATGACCAACAACATTTAACAACTCATTTCTCAAACGACTAAGGACCTCTTTTAAAGGTTTATTGGGAATAAATTCATGTTTTTTGGATGCCATCCCGGTCATAGAAAAAATCTTGGTTTGATTGTCGAGTGAAATGAAAGAGTCGTTTTGGATTTGAACTTCAATTTGAAAATCATGGAGAAAAATAGACATTTTTTTTGGAGAAACGATTTCCTTAGCACCCTATGTTAGTTTGGTTGCGAGATCAATTTGAAAGGGTAGAAATCCATTCCTGACTATAAAACCTTTCTAGGTGTCCCCTATGCTAACCAAATGGAAATAGACTAACATGTGAATTAAATTGTTGTGAAATAAGCTAGACTCAGGGTTGGGGTTCGGCCTTTAATAAAACTTTGACATATTTCGCAGTCTTTTAATAAAGTAAAAGGGTAAGTTCAAACTAAATCCTTGAAACACCATTAATAGACGTATGTGGAACAAGAACACTAATCTGTAGTGTCCTTCACAGGTGATAAATTTCTTTATGATAAACAATAAACCTTGCCAACAAGTTTTAAATAGTTCTATCAACATAAATTTTACATGGTAGTGCGATTTCCTAGACACAAACAAACAATGCCACAAAATGTTGGTTACTTTCGTGTTTTTAAACCACTAGTCACCCTCCTGAGACAAACCGATAGCCTTAGCTATGAATTCTTCGGTGACCTGTAACTGAATATCTCCTATTTTGGCTTTGGTTCCATTGAACATCTTAGAAAATGTCCTGGAAACTTCAAGGTTAAACCATTGAATGATTGGATAAAATTCACCCAATTGAACTGAACCAGGATATCCACTACGTCCTCATGAGACAAAAAATTTTGTGAGCCAGTCGTCTCTATCCTAAATATGAGATCCATGAACTCATAGGTGGTGAACCAGAAGACACTAAAACAATGTTCATCAAAAGGAGAACCATGTGCTTGCAACAAAACGAACCCATAAACAGTTGAATAGACCAATCTCGCATACCTGATGATAAACCAACATTGAAGGAATTGAGGAGGTGCTACCATAATTTCCCACTCTGAGTTTTGATTATCTCTGAAAAACCAGTGGAAAAAAGGTTCAAATCCACTAAACTCATGGAACCCTCGTTGCTTGCCACAAATAACTAACCCGAAATCGAGGACATCAATACACTTGTAGGGTAATAATTCATAGGACAATTGATCAGTCAATCCATTAAGTGAGCATTACTTAATGTTGTATTTTGATATGACAATGGTGAGTGTTTGGAGTTGTATTGAGGCCATTCAGAGAGGGGAGGTTTTAATAGAATCAAGATTTAACAAGAGTTTTAACTAGGTTATATTTTTAGGCTTGATTGAATTAAATTGATCTCACATATTTCATATTGGGTTTAGTTTTTCCTTTAGTTCATGAGTCACATTTAGTTTTTTTAACATAATTCATATGGCTTCCAATATAACATAGTTCAAGAACCTTTTGATTTAGACCTTCAATCAAAGAAAAAAAACAGTCACCTTTAACTCATACAGAGGGAGATTACCCTAAGAGTTTAGTCAACGAACTGTAAGAAAAAGGGACTTCAATTTCATGCTTTAGAATCATGAAATTGAAGAGAGAGAACACGATAAATAAATGACACCTACATAATCACAAAAACAATATAAATAAAAAAAAGATTGATTAAAACTAATACTCATACCTTTGTATACAAGAAACATAATCAATCTGATGTGTATAAACATACTAGGAAGTGAGCATAAAAAATGATTTTGTATTTCAAAATTCAATGAGACACAAAAAAATATGGTAGTTGGGCTACCAACACTTCCCTAGGCACAAGATCTATTAAAAAATCTAGATCCCTCTTAGGAGGAACTCCAAGCATCTCCTATGGAAACACATCTTTGAATTCCCACAAACCTGGATGATCATAACCTTTAAGCTGCCTACTTTATGTCGAGTTGAGCACTTGTATTGCATAAAAGGAACATCATTTTCTACTAAATTTCTTAAGTTGTAGTGTTTTTATTTGTCTAACTGAAACTGTCATCCAAATTCCTTGCAAAACTCTTGCTTTACCTATTTCTTCTTCACATTCTAAAGTTTTATCATAGCAATTTAATTTTTCTTTTTGAGTTGCTAACAAGTACATGCCTAATAATACATCGTATGATCCTAGAGGTAGGATATTCAAGGTTGCCTAAGTTTTCAATCCACTTATTTCAAGTGGACAAGCCCCTATTACTTATGCCACTTTTCTCTTAGTTCTTGTGGCTAACTGAACCAACCATGCCTTTGCATGTCTCTTTCTCTATAAGACACATGCTTCAACAAATTGAGGTGAGACATAAATAAGGTTAGATCCAGGTTCAATTAAAATAGAAATGTGTTTCTTGATAATAATACATTCCAGCTCCTCTACAGAAGCTTGGTGGTATGATTGTCGATTTTCCATAGTTACATATATCTTAGGCACACTTAAGGCCACATCATTGACCATAGTAGCCTCTTGAACATGAAAAAATATTTTTCTATCATGCTTCCTATGAGGACAATATTTCAATATATCTAGTTCTCCACAACCCCATCATTATAAAGGTCCTTTCTTTGGTTCCTATACTCTTTCTCTTTCCTAATCTGTTAGTTTATTTCCACTCTAAGATGGAAAATTTTGTTGATGCACACTTCTGCTAAGTTGATACGGATTTAGGAGTGGAACAAACTGGTTAACAGAATGAATACAATAAATATAGAGATATGAAGAATAACACAAATATCCAGTGAAAAATATCTTCTATTGAATAAATGAAATAGGATGAAACAGAAATGAAACACTTGCTTGAATGGTGGTAGCTATATTTGAGAATATATGTGGCTTCTATGTGCATATGTCTGAGAAGAATGATTAAAATGAGGCTCCAGGGGCCTTTTTGATATTACTCATGGATGCCAAAACCCTAGACATCCAAAAACCTAACCCTAGGAGGTGAAACGCCAAAAGTCATGTGGGCCCCTATGGGTAAGTTGGTACGTCAAATTGCCAAGGTCGTAAATTTTGCATACAACCTCCGTTTTAGGCACGTGATATCCCATTGGAAATTTCTTTCAGAGAAATACAAATTACGTCGTCAAACTATGACTTTGTCTACAATTTGACTATGGCGAGCCAAAAAAACATTGTTTATGGCTCCAAAACAGACCCGGAAGTACAAAAAATTGTGCCTACATGAAAACATACAAAATAAGCTAGTTGGATTAGGTGATAGGCCACCTATATCCCCCTTGAAGATGTGTAGGGTTCAAAAATCCCTAGACGTGTATAACCCACAATTACAAATAAGTACAAAAGAACGTACTGAACTAAAAATGAACAAGAGGAGCTAGTTGGAATAGGTGGGTGGCCAGAAATATCCACCTGGATCAATCCTCCCCACTTAGGAAGAATTGGTATCCATTGTGTTGATTTTCCCCATCAAGTGAGGAAAATTCTGCTGGATTTGGACCTGGGTGAGCCACTTTCCTTGGTGTAGGAGATGCCCTGCCTTGATAACTTGATAAATCTAGATCCTTTGCTAGTGAGTTCCCTTGAGTTGCGTGTCCACTATATGATCAATGGATGCTTGTTCCATGCAATCAGGGTTTATCCCTGTTGGTGTTAGTTGTTCTACGATCTCTGAGGTGTCCAATAATGGCTTAAAATATGGCCGAAAGAGGTCCACATTGAACACTAGGTGCAGGCCAAGGAAGGGTGGAGTGTTGAGCTCAAAAGCATTTCTACCCACAACCTTGGTGATAGTGTAAGGCCCATAGCGAAATGGGCGAACCTTCCTATGGGGCCTTGTGAGACACTCTTTCTGCAAATGTAACCAAACTTTTCTCCAACCTGAAATTGGTGCAGTACCCTGTGTTGATCATGACGTTGCTTGTACTTAGCATTGGATTTCTGCAAAATCTCCTGGACCTATTGGCAGATGTGTTGAATCCGCTCAATGAATCTGGTACTGCTCTGATACCACTAATCCGGATTTAAGAGAGAAACAAGTTGATTAACAGACTAAATACAATAAACATAGAGATATAGAGAATAACACAAATATCCAATGAACAATATCTTTTATTAAATAATGAAATAGGCTGAAACTGTAAAACTGCAAAACTGAAACTTTCTCGAATGGTGGTAGTTATATCTGAAAAGAGATGTGGTTGCTACATGCATCCGTCTGAGAATAATGGAATAAAATGAGGCTCCATAGGTCCTTTTTATATTACTCATGAATGCCAAAACCATAGACATCCAAAAAACCTAACCCTAGAAGGTGAAACATCAAAAGTCATGTGGGCCCTATAGGTAAGTTGGTGCAATTTGGTATGTCAACTTCCTAGGGCCATAAATTTTGCATACGACCTCTGTTTTAGGCGCGTAATAGCCCTTTGGAAAGGCCTTTTAGAGAGTTACATATTTTTTCACCAAACTTTGACTCTATCTACAATTTGACTGTGGCGAGCCAAAAAAACAACGTTTAGGGCCCCAAAATAGCCCCGAAAGTACAACAAGATGTGTTGACATGAAAACATACAAAATAAGCCAGTTGGATTAGGAAAGAGGCCACCCGTATCCACCTAGAGGATGTGTGGGGCTTCATACAGCCCCAAAAGTGTAGATCCCACAATTACAAAGTAGTACAGAAGAACGTGTTGAACAAAAACGGACACAAGGAACCAGTTGGAATAGGTAGGTGGCCACCAATATCCACCAGGATCATATGCCTGTGTGAGTTAATTTTGTTGTGAATATTGCAATTGACGTGAGAAAATAATTTGATGGCTAGGTTAATGTTTGTGTGTTTTAGAAATCACAAGGAGGAGAGATATGTGGAGACACAATATGCAGGTGGTAGTGGTTTAATTGATAAAATGGGTGCAATTCGTTCCAACCAATTTCAATAGTGTACCTCCTCAACCTCACAGTGGTCACGCGACTATTAGAAAGGGTCGATCATTGATATCTGGAAATGTAAAGAAACAATGCACACTAAGCATGATAGTGATTTGATTATTGTCGTTATTGGTCATGGTGGTAGAAGTCAACAAACATAGTTGTTGGAATATGATATGTTTATTGTGGCCATGAACCAGGTGGGAGAAGGATTCATGGATATCATCATGTTTTTTGTGCCTAGACTTGTCAGGGTGTCACAAAGAAAATCAACTGCTCGGAATTTCCTACAAATTACATCACAAGTGCTTGTCAAGAAGGTCAACTTCGAGCACATGTGGGAACGGTGTAGGACGTGGACATGGAATACAAGATCATAGTTTTAACCCAATTTTTGTTTATTTTAAAATGTTATATTAAGTCTTTAAGAGAAGAGGAAGTAATTAGTTATAAATAAATAAATAAATTATTTATTTATCCTTGGATTGTTAAAACTAAATGAAGAACCAATCATGGAACATAGTAACATAGTTTTAGTTGGTGGTTTTGACGTACTTCGGTTCTACAAGAACACATCACTGGTTTGATTATGTCTACAATCTATTACAAACTGGTGGTTCTTATTGTTCTTCAGTGATCCAAGAACAATGGTTATAGGTTATCTTTGTGTGTTTGTGTATGTGAAAAAGGTCAAGTTGTATGATTGGATACTAGATACTTTTAGTATCTAGATTGTTTTCCTAGATATCTGGCAATTACAACTACAGACCATGTACTTCAACAGATGGAAGTGTGTCAATAGAATGATTCAGTATCTAAACTATTCTTTGGGATATGTCATGAATCGTCGGTCCTACAAATACGCCATTGATAGTCAAAAGCAATTGTATCTTAAATGGATCAAGTGGTAGCTCAAAGTTGATGGTTGATAAAGAGCGTAGTCTATGAGATTTCAGAGTGGGTAGAAATGTTGATGAAGGTCAAACCAGTTCATAGTCCAAAAATATTTTTATGTCATTTCAGTATTGTTATTTGTGATGTAAGCATAGAGGGAAGGTGTTATAATTAATGCTTACTTTAAAAATTAGTTTAAGTTTATTAAATCTAGTTAGTTGGGGAAGTTCTTCAACCATGATATCCATTTTATATGTATAGTTAAGAGATTCCCTCATAAATTTGTTATGTTGTTAATAAAAAACTTCATATATAAATATGTGTGATATATAAATGTGTATGTGATTGAATAATAAAAATATACATAATTGTTTTGTTTTATGTATGTTGACTTTCTAAATTGTTTAAAGTTTTTTTTTATTGAATTTATTTCAATAAATAAACATGTGTTTTAATTTGTAGCGTTTGAGATTGTCTTAAAGGAAAGAAAGTATAATAACTAAAGGGGCACAAATTAAGAACATTAATGCATCATTCTTTCCAATGTTTAAAGAAAGGGAGACGTGTTCTATACTCCAAAATGAAAGATGGTGCCATAAGTTTCTCCCCTTCCCTAAATTTAACAAACACGTGTTATATATGTGTTTATATACGTGTTACATATGTTTATATAACCATTAATGGTATTATGTAATTTGGTTTATTTTGGAGATAAACATCATTTTCATACTAATAAAAATGGAATATCATGAAAGTAAAATGTCAATGATAAATTTGTAATAATTCTACATGATATTAATATTACGTAGAAGCTTAATAAGTTTTATGGTAGGTAAGAAATGACATTATTAATAAGGTTTGAGTTATGTAAAAAAAAAATAGTAATAATGATGATAGTCGTTAAAATTTATTATTAATATTATTTAGAAGTTTAATAAGTTTTAAGGTAAGTAAAAAAAAGATATTAATAAGTTTTGAGTTATGTAAAAAAATTAAAATTTATTGATAATTGATAATGAGTTAAAAAAAAATTAATAAAATATTTTGATGAATTTAATGTCAAGCATTTTTATAGTGGATCAATAATATTAAAGGGAAAGAAATATACACTTTGTAATAAAATAATAATAAAATTTGAGTGGGTCTAATGATTAAGAATATGTGTTTCTTCTTAAAAAGTTACAAATTCAAATAAAATAAGATATGTATACCTCGAGAAATATACATAAACCCTCATGCAATCATTTATCACTATACTTCTTCAAGGTGCATATCACTTTCCATATTAAGAAACACGTTTTTTTCTGAGTAATAAACAAAATAAATGGAATGCCCTCTTTAAAGAGGGGTTTCATACACATTTTGGTAATGTGAAATGATTACCCATGATAACCCAACTATTCCTTTCCTTTCTGCCAACTTAGATTCCATTTGTCTCATCGACGTCTTAAGCTTTCAATTTTAAAGAGATGATATATAAATCATGAGAGAGACTAGGACCGGTTAAATGTCAATATACAAATACGTTGATACAGGGAAAGGTTGAACAAGGACCCGTTCATAAAGGTAAAGGGCCTTATAAAGTGTTTTTTAATATACCTTCACCTTAATAATGCATGTGTTTTTCTTTATTAAATCCTTTTCAATTGGTTCGCCCCAAGAATCGCTCTATTCCCAGAGATAATAAGACGACTGGCGCCTTCGCCTTGCTCCCCATTTGTCCCCTTACAAGCCTCCCAACTTTCTTAATAGTTAAATAAAAAAATCCAAACGTCAATTTCCCCCCACCCCACTACACTACCTAAAACTATAATATAATGTTGATTCCTTTTTTAACTCATAGGTTCCTGTTCTCCCTCTATATAGAGTCTAGGAGATCAAATTATATTCAGAATTTTGTCCGGCTTTCCTTCTTTGAAATGAATTCATGAAAACGACATCACAAAAAATTAAATTTCATTTCAACGAGAGTGACGCTGTTTGCTGGTCACCCCGCACGTCAAGAAGATGCACGCGTTGGCATCATCGCTATCGCGTAGCAGCATCTTCTTGACGTGCGGGATGACCAGCAAACAGCATGCTGGTTATAAAAAAAAATTATATTTCAAATTAAAACGCAAGCAATTTTCGATTTCAACGAGCAGTAGAAAAAACAGTCGTCGATTTCAAAGAGCAGTAGAAAAAAAAAAAAAAACCGAGGAAAGTCACCTTTTTCAAAGAGCAGTAGAAAAAAAAAAAAAAACCGAGGAAAGTCACCTTATATTCGCCATCAGCAATCATTGATAAAACCAGATTTTTACAGACATCTGACCAAGCGTGGGAAGCATGGAGCTTGTCGAAAATCAATCCTTTTCTATGTGTCTGTGATAAGATTGTAAAGTTTAATGTACCCTCTCTCTATATATACGTATAGATATGCAATGATTCCATGCAATCTACACGGCTCCTCTGAGCTCTCTCTATAATAAGAAACACCAGTTCTTTTTTTATATGAGAATCTGCAACTTACCCTCGTGCAGTCCATTGTAGCAAACAATAGTCTAATCAGTAAGTAATGGCTGTGCATGGTTCGACTTATAGAAATTTAGAAGAATCCCAGAAATTAATTCATATCAGAGAATTTGATCCAGAGAAAGATGTCCAAAAAGTCGAAGAGTTGGAGAGACGATGTGAAGTAGGGCCGAGTGGCAGCGTTGCCCTTTACATGGACCTCTTGGGTGACCCCGTCTGTAGGATTCGCCACAGTCCTGCTTATAAAATGCTGGTACGTTTCAGGACATTCAGTATCCATCTATCGGGCCAGCAAAATCCATTAAGTGAAAAAAAAACAACTTAATTTTACCCTTGAAATCATGGATTTTGATGGCTGGAATGAGAATAATATCCATTCAAAACTTTATTTTGTTTAAGGCAGGTTGCAGAGTACGGGGTGGAGAGAGAGATGGTTGGGCTCATCAGAAGCTCCATTAAGGCGGTCGTATGCGGGAATAAGCAACTACGGCCTGGAGAACAGCAAATACCGTTGTTCGCCAACGCAGCTTACATTCTTGGCCTGAGAGTCTTGCCCACCCACAGGTTACTAGATTAAAAAGTTTAACTATTATGATAACTGGTAACTGTTCATTGATCTTTTCTTCCATAATTTTACAGGCGTATGGGGATCGCGCTGAGCTTAGTCCAAGCTGTAGAAGAGTGGTCGAGAGGAAATGGTGCTCACTATGCGTACATGGCCACGGAAAAGGACAACGAAGCGTGCATCAAGCTTTTCGTAGAGAAATGCGGCTACGCTAAATTTAGAACCCCCGCCATCTTAGTCCACCCCGTCCACTGCCACTCCAAATGCATCTCCGTTAAAGCAAACATACTCAAGCTTGACGTTGTGGAAGCGGAGAGTTTATATCGGGAGTGCATGGGGACGGCGGAATTCTTCCCCAAAGACATCGACGCCGTACTGGGTAACAGGCTAAACCTGGGAACATGGGTGGCCGTCCCTCGGGCGGAGCAATGGCAATGGCCCCGCCCCTACGGTTCTACTTCTTGGGCGGTTATCAGCTTGTGGAACACCTCAGAAGTGTTCAAGGTAAGTGTAAAGGGCGTGGGCATAGCGATGCGT
>CBVK0100595310.1:6146-17461 GCA_900067695.1 Picea abies | reverse complement strand
TAGGATCATCATCAATAATAGACAAAGAAAAATTTGAACAAAAATCAGATAGAGTATACCTTTCTGGTAGCCTTCTTTCTCGAACCAATCTCCTCAATACTGGAGTATGAGGATCTTATTCTTCTGATTCTTGTTCTTTTGTAGAGTCTGATTCATCATCCTTTAAATCAAACTATATTTTCTTTGGTTCTTCCTTGGTAGAACTTCCTGTTTAATAAAATCCTTCATTTCTCTAACAACCACATCTCGACTATACACTACCTTCTTAGTTTCTAGGTTCCAAGCCTTATAACCTTTGATACCATCTTTATATCCAATAAAGATACACATTTCATCCTTCTTATCTAGCTTACTCTTGTTTTCCTTTGGAACATAAACATATCATAGCCAAATACCTTGAGATGTGTGAGAGAAGGTTTCTTACCAGTCCATACCTCTTGTGGAGTCTTTCCATCCAACACTGATGAGGGTGATTTATTGACCAGGTAACATGCAATGCCCATTGCCTCTGCCCAAAATTATTTCCCTAACCCAACACCACTGAGCATGCACCTTTCTTTTTCCATTAGCATCATATTCATCATTTCTGCAACTCCATTCTACTAATGTGTATATGGAGTAGTATTCTTCCCTTTTATACTGCACTTCTTATAGAATTCTTCAAATTCATTCCCACGGAACTCTCCACCATTATTTGTCCTTAACACCTTAATTATTTTCTCTGTTTGATTCTCAAGAGCCTTAAACTCTTTAAACCTATCAAAGACTTCATATTTATTCCTGATGAAATATATCCAATTATTCCTCAATAAGTCATCTATAAATGAGAGATAGTACACAAATTTTCCCAATGATGGAATCTACATAGGTCCAAACAGATCACTGTGAAAATCTATATGGGAGTGTCCAATGGGTGTTAATTTATTTTCCTTCTTTTTTTTATCGAGGGACATGTGGTTATGTGGTTGTATCCTCAAAAATACCAAATCCCCCACTTCAAATTCCTTTCACCGTGATGTTGATATACTTGTTGTTTCATATTATTTTATGTTGTAACCAAGATGTCCTTCAATAGTTTGAGAACCTCTTGTTAGTTCCCTATGTGGTCCTCCACTGCTTGAACCTTTACATCCCCTTTAAAGGGAGATGTGATGGATGGAGGATGATATACATAAAGTGCCAAAAATGGGGAAATTTTTTATGAAGTATGGAAGGATTTGTTCTACCACCATTCTACCAAGGGAAACCACTTGACCCATTGTGTCTATTTATTATATGTAAATAAATGGATATATCCTTCTAGACATTTATTCAAAAATATTATTTTTCCCATCCGATTGAGGATGATAAGATGAGATATGAGCGAATTAAGTAACCAAACGACAAAATAATTTAGTCCAAAAATTTCTAGTGAAAATTGGATCTCTATCACTAACAATAATCTTGGGGACTCCATGTAGCTTTTAAATTTTTTCCATGAATGTTGTGTCTATTTTACTTTCTTTAAAAGGATGATAAAGAGAGAAAAAATGGGAATACTTTGTCAGTCATTCCACTACCTCAATGATGATGGTATTTCCTTCAGATTTGGGTAAACCTATAATAAAATACATTGAAACTTCTTCCTAACGTTGACTTGGTATAGATAATGGTTGTAGGAGACCTAGCATCTCGATTGTCTCTCCTTTATTTTGTTGGAATACCACACATTCAAACATACACTTTTAAACATCAATTTTTATACCTTCCCAAAAAAATCATTCTTGATCATATGGTAAGTTTTCAAGAACCTTGAATGTCCTCCTATAGAAGAAGTGTTCAATTCAAGAAGAACATTATGTTTGAGTTGAGAATTCTTACATAAATATAGGCGATCATGATACCATAGAAAATCATTATTCCATACAAATGTATCTAATTGATTGGGTTCCTCTTGTATTTATTGAATGATGTTGCATACCTCGTAATATTTCTACCATTATTTCCTTGCTTTTTCCACCCAATCAGATTGTGGAATAGAAATAACAAATAATGAACTCTATGTTTGTTATTCTTTCCTTGAAAGTGAATCTACCACAATATTGTGTTTTCATTTTTTATAGATAATTTGAAATTCATAACCTAGCATATTTGTAGCCCATTTTTGTTGCTCTTCTAAATATCATCATTGCTCCAAGAAGTAATTCAAAATATCTCTAATATAAATTTTCTTTCCTTTGAGGAAAATATCATGAAAATATATTGAAAATTAAGGGCCATTGTTCCAAATGATTGTAACCATTGGAACCCTAATACAAAATCAACACCACCCATTTGGATGGAAATCACGGGACTATCTAATAAATACTACCCCATATTGAGCTTAATCATATGACACTTCCCTAAACAATTTATGGAACCTCCATATGCAATCATTACTTGAAACTCTAGTGTTCGAAATACCAAAAAATTTAAACTTTTTGTTAATTTGTAATTGATGAAGTTATGAGTACTACCAAAATCAATCAACACTATTACCTTTTTCTTTTTGATATATCCTTCTATATTGAGGGTTTGTGGAGTACTGATGTTGGCCGATGCATGAAAAGATATTGTTGGAGTAGTATCTTATAGATCTAGATCTTGTGATAGTTGCAATTCTTGATCTTCTTCCTCTTCACAGTTTATGTAGAAAAAAATATCCTCACTGCATTTATGTCCCTTACTATACTCGTCACAATTGAAGCATAGTCATTTTTCTCTTTTTTCATCCATTTGTTGAGGTGTCAACCTTGTTGGTTAAGTGGGGATAGGACATGGAACATGGTGCTCTCTATATTTTTTGGTGGCTAAACTTATAGTAGCCATATTTGTTTCCCACTTTCCTTGCCATATTGAAATATTTCTCTAGGGATTTAAGTTCTAAGAGATGAACCTCATGTTGAATGTTCTATTTTAAAGTTTCCATAAAGAGAAGTAACAAATTATCCTCTGAAATATTTTTTACCTTGAGACTGAGATTTTGGAATTGTTGAATGTGGTCTATAACTAGACCTTTTCACAAAATATTTATCAATTGTCTAAATATTCTATTTCTCTTAATATCCCCATAATGTGATATCAATTCATCCAAATAAATGGACCAATAGATAATATAATGATCTTTTCTTTCACAAAGCCATTGATATCAAACAAGCTAATCATTTTCTAAATACAAGGATGCAATAGTTACCTTTTGTAACATCGACACTTGGTGTAGATGAAATAATTCCTCCATCTATAATATCCATTTTATAGGATATTTACCATCAAAGTTCCTCATATTGATGTTTGGAATGAAGTAGTTCCTTGGTGTTGCATTGAAACCTTGATGATGTGGATCTTTGAGTGATGAATGATTATGAGATTCATTATTTGTTCTCTCCAATTGTGACAAAATACTCCCCACATATGATTGAGTCTTAATGACATTGTTCCCTTTATTTTCTTGATTTACTTGGATCCCCATATCCCTTTTAGGATCCTCTACAAGAGAATGGCTCCTATGTAATTCATTGATTTTTACATTTCATCCATATTATTTTCCATTTCTTGAAATTTTATTAGTGTGTTTACCAATGTATCACTTGTTATTAACCTAGCACTCAAATTATTAAGTTGGTCCTCTAATTTGGATACCTTGTTATGTATCTCCTCATTTTCTTCATGAGTTGTAGATGATATTTTTAGGGGTTTAATTTGTGTTGAAATATTTTTTGGATCCATGTGGGATAATAATAATAATAATAATACTCCTCTATTTTATATTTATCACAAATTTTTAATAACCAAAAATAGATCTTCCAATAAAAAGTTATGCCAATTGTAAGTTATGTACCTTTCAAACCCTAATTTTGGAGACTTTTTGGATGGTTGACCTTTGTCCTGCTATATATGTGAAATTTGAATCCTTTAGAATTTGAAATTTTGGTCTATGGTACTCTGATATGACTTCTTAAACTCTTGAAAATTTCACAATCTAAACCTTCGCAGATAAAAAGTTGTAGCAAAATTACCAAAATGACTTGTTTAAGACTAATTTTAGGAATAGTAAACAAGCCCAACTTCCACAATATATATATCATAAATTATAATGATTACAAAATATAAAATAAAAAAAAAATCCACATTTAACTTGTTATTTCTTCTTAGTATTCTAAAAATTTTAGAGTTTGAAACTTCAATGAAATTTTTTTATAGAGAAAATAAAAAGATGTCTCATTTGAGACTAATTTCAGGACTAGTCACAAATCTTGTCTTCCATAGGAAATATCTCATAAATTATAATGAACCAAAACTTGAAATTTTTACCATACGTACTTTGATATTTCTCCTAAGTAGCCTCCAAATTTCGTTATCCGAAGTGTCCCAAAAATAAAGTTATAGTGAAAATCCCAAGATGACTTACTTGAAGTAGTAAAACCATAGGATTGATGCTCTGAAACTAAATGTTATGATTCAACTCCTTCAGAATGATAAAAAATCAATGAGTAATAGTCCACTCTGAGGGGGGAATCTCCTTTTACAATATATTCAATATACAAGATGACATAAGATGATCCTAAGGCTAAGTCTCCTTAGTATATATATAGGAAACAAAGAGCACCATTATAATGAAAGGGTAGAATGAAGAGTTATAGCCTACCTACTAGTATAACAATAGAAATGTAATAATTCAATATCTAAGACTTAATAAGGGGTTTTATACTTAACATGGAGCATGGAGCTTTGTTCACAAATTAACACTGATACCCTATTTTTTAGAATTTAAACTAAAAATGTTGAGCTTTGTTCACAGATTTACACTAATACCCTATTTTTTAGAATTTAAACTAAAGATGATGAGCTTTGTTCACAAATTAACACTAATACCCTATTTTTAAGAATTTAAACTAAAGATGATGAACTTTGTTCACAGATTAACACTAATACCCTATTTTTTAGAATTTAAACTAAAGATGCTAGTTTATGTGATAACATGACTATATTAAGCGTGTTCCTCATAACCTTACCTATGGTTAATTATTAGTATTTCTTATTATTACAAAATATATTTGAATTCAATTAATGTTACCCATTAAATATACCAATCTACACAAAGCAATAAACCATATCACAATCATTAAAGTGACTATCATAATTTTTTATTTGACTTAATGTAGCTTTTAACGACTATCATATTTTTTTATTTAACTTAATGTAAATGAAGCAACAAACCAAATAAAACCAAGAATAATAAAATAATTTCATAACATAAAATTAACATTAGCTATGTAAGCAACAAACCAAATAAAACCAAGAATAATAAAATAATTTCATAACATAAAATTAACATTAGCAATGTTTATAATCACATAGAATTCACCCTCACTGACACAATGAATATAGTGGAAAACTACTTTTTAATATTGAGATAAAACACATTATTGAAAAGGAAAACAACTTGTTTAACTTTGATCAAAATTACAAAGTATGGATCATGTGTGACCAATCGAAAGTAGGTAACTTATATTTTTTTCCTTTATCCTTATCAGTCCCTTGCCTAAGGCATAGAGACTATAAAATTCATTCACTGTTCACTTCATATGCAGCAAACCAAAGTTTTAGCTTATTATAAACTTTATAAGTTTGCAAAAATTACTAAATGTGTTTTTTTCGTCCATGTTACAGGTTAAGAGTATTGAAGTGTTATTGCTCGATAGAAGGTAGTTAGTAAATGTGATTGTTCTCTCTCCACTCATGCTACTAAATATTGTGAGCCATATGTGTGGATATACAGTCCCACTCATGCTACTAAATATTTAATGTCATCCATGGCAGGTAAACAAAAATACATCAGTGTCCACGACCTCATAGAATGCATGGAGATGAAGATTTCTATGGAGAGCGATAATGGTAGTTTTTATGTAGTCAAGATATTCAGAAGATGAGCGTTTATTTAAGCTTAACATTTTAGCTCACTCTACATATGTAGTGCAACATAGTTTCTAAGTATTGTTTTGTTTATTTAAAGTCTTTCCAGTTTTTTCTCTTGTGGGAAGTTACCTGCTTTGGAGATCATGAAACATTTGTATTGGTAGTTTCTTCTCTTTTGTTCGTTTTGCAGGTATGTCATAGCAAGTCTAACATATCTTCAATTTTCCAAAAAAGAAAAGAAATCATGTAATGGCATTCATGTTCTGCTGTGAACGAGATTTGTTTGGATTTGGCTAGAAAATATTATTCATTCTTTCAACAACACTGTTGTTGAGCATGCCATGGTTTTCTCAATTTCTAAAAAAGTCTAAAATCTAATGTTTCTTGGGGATGTTACAAGTTTTCTTCCATCAATAAATTTACATGAGTATAATTAAAGTAGCCTACAAAACTTTTTAAGTATAAAAATTTGATTATTAAAAGTTTGTATATTGTGAAATTGAGTTCTTGACCTGGCCCCTTACCTTGGCCAAGAACATCCCAAATATGGTTGCAACTCTGGCATCCCAGAAGGTGGTTGCAACTCTGGAAGCCATGCTAAGAGACAGACTCGAATCCTTGACCTGGTCCCTTACCCTAATCGAGTACACCCAGAAGCTGGTGGCAACTCTGGCAGCCATGCCATGAGACAGATGCAAGGTATATTTGAAAAGGTGGATGGATATGCACAAAGACAAATGGACAAGCATAGAGACAAATGCAATTTAATTAATTCCACTCTGCACTAGACAAGACTCAGGTTGACTACACGGTAAATGTAGGGACTCTATTGGAGAATTGGAACAGATCAGAAATGATGAATTGACACACTTTCCATGTTGTTTGTGTGATTCAACCGACACGAGTGAGGGCTCACTCCACTAGATGTACCGACGCTAGTCAAGGTTCACTCCACTAGATGTATCGTGTCCGTATTACATTTTAAAAAAAACTCATTCTATAAATCTATATATTGATTTGATATTTGAATAATTATAACTTCAAATTATTTTTTATTAAATATATGTAAAAATAATACGAGAGAGTCATTACCCAAATTTTGATGCCGATATATTGATTTGATATTTGAATAATTATAACTTCAAATTATTTTTTATTAAATATATGTAAAAATAATACGAGAGAGTCATTACCCAAATTTTGATGCCGCACATTATCTATGTGTTCTCGAGCTCTCAAACCACTCGCCTATCTTATGTGGTCTTCTTTACAACATCACACAAGATGTTGACATTATTTAGCTGACAAATGTACATATTTTTGTTCGGAAGTCTAAGGCCATGTCATTTTCTTCTCAAGTCAAGTTTTTTCTTACACAAGTATGTGCTTATACTATTGGGCACCTTATCACATCATATGTGAGTATTTTTCAAAAGTTTATTAATTTGGGAACAATCAAAAGTTTATTAATTTGGGAACAAATTGGTTTTATAAAATGTAGCATTTCTAAATATAATAATAATTTATTTTAAAGTTTTTGATTATTTGTTTATTGACATGAATTTTTTGAGTATAGGGTAAAGGCATTTCTACCTTTATATCTTATATTTAAATGGTTTAATAACACTTTATTTTAGGTTTTAATAATAATATTTGATTTTAAATTTTTTATTTTCAAAAAAAATTTGACTTTAAATTTTACATTTAAAAAGAAAACCCATAACCAATCAAATATATTTTTATTTTTTATTTTTTTCTTCATGTTTCTTTGTTATTTATTTTTTTCTAATTTATAAAACTCATATTCAATTTCTTACTTCTTTCCGAAAAAAAAAAAAAAAAAAAACTAGTCTACCTGCAAAAGATGGTGAATCAGTATAGGAATCTTTGTATGCCATCCTCCACTTTCAAACTTTAAAATTTTAGTATCTTCAATTTCAAACTTAAAATTTTAGTATCTTCAATTTCAAACTTGTGATACAGAGACTGCTATGAAACACTTGTTAGTATGAAACACTTGTTAGTATTTTGGAGTTGGTTAACCTGAGACACCTTTTAATTTTATATATTTGACTAAATTAAAATTTGTATATAAGTATTTAATTATAGTTTTTTACTTAATAAAATAATAATTTAATTATTAAATATAAATTTATTATGTATTCATATATAATGATAATTGATTTTAAAAATAGAAAAATTTACATTGATTTACATCTTTTTGGCGCATTTTGCATATAATCGTTTGTGTTACTCAATACTAATTAAAAAGTTTTAAGTGCTTTATCTCAAATTTTACTTTTATTATAAAAAAATCCTATATTAAATATTTTATAACATTTTCTTCCAAGTATTTTGAAATGTAAATTTATAATATGTTTCAATTTTAGTTATAAAATCACAAAATATGAAGACGGAATAAGAGCACATGTATATATCGAAGAGATTGGAATTTAACTTAATTTAATTTATTATCATATGGAGACAAGATATTGAGATTTAACTTAATTTGATATCAAGAAAGAACATGTATATATGGAGACAAGATAGTGGAATTTAACCTAATTTGATATTAAGTATATATGGAGACAAGATATTGGGATTTAACTTAATTTGATATTAAGAAAGAGTAAAATATATAAAAACAAAATAGTTATATTGTAAATAACTTTATGTTATGGTTAGTTCTTTTCATTGTAGTTTTTCTTATTAGTTTGTACATAAATTAAAATATATATATCAATTATTTATATAAAAAAATCAAAGTTTATATATATCAATTATTTATATAAAAAAAATCAAAGTTTTTTCTTAGAAGATATGTAAAATTTTTATCTTTGTTATTAAAATTTTAATTAAATTAATTTAAATGTTTTAAAATTAGATTTAATCATTAAAATATAAAAAATAATCAAAATATATATATCAATTATTTATATAAAAAAAATCAATGTTTTTTCCTAAAGATATGTAAAAATTTTATCTTTCTCATTAAATTTTTTGTTAGTTTTATTTAGCCTCTTTTTGAGGGTGGGCAATGGTAATAGTAATATTTGGTAAATCTGAAATGAGGTTTGGAAAAATTATTTCTACCCTTCTTAAATTTGAACTTCAAAGTTTCAAAGTAATGTTAGAACTACTATAACATTAGTTCTAACATATCACATTTTGTCTCCTATATTCCTATATGAAATTACATGTCAAATAAGACATCAAACATTAAACATAATTACCAACGACTTATATGACACATAATGGCTACACCGCCTTTGAATGTCTTCACAAATAGTCTATGTAAGTAATAACTTATTTGGCCTTGGATTTCTTGCTCCCTCATAACCTGTTTGATATCTATGGAGGTCTCATGTTCATGTGAGTGAGCTTAGAAGAAATGAAGTTTCTTTTGGAGTAGTGCCTGAAAGAAAATGTGTTGACTCTTTGGCAGTGTGAGAAATCCTCTATTGGTGATCTCTAAAAGGATGAATTTGAAGCTCAAGGAAGTTCTAGTTGTTGTGTAGGGTGATCTTGTTCCATATCAAATATATTTAAAAAATGGTTAGTTTGTTGTTGTCTTATTTCCCATATAAAACCATGCAACATCATTGAAAATCATGTGAATGATGAATTCATATTATCGAGTAATATTTGAAATGAATCTTGCATGTTAAAAATAGTTAGGAAAAACAAATACTTAACTATGGCATGGGCACTTTGTATTTTATGATTTCTTCCTTGCTACTATGGCTCTTCTTGTTCATTAGCAATGATATTTTTTGTATACACATTTTACAAATTAACTTAGGTCATTTGAGAATGAACAACAACAACCTTACAGCATGCACTGAAAGATAAGAAAACAAGAATAAGTCAAATGAAACAATGTAATTATGGTATTTCTTATCATGTATTTAATTTTCACATGCTTACCATATTTCAGATTTATTTGTCTACTCTTAGGAGCATGGTGTTGAGATTGGAAAAAGGACCATCAGATCTCATGCTTTGAAAACAAACAACACAACAATCTTGTCTTCACAATCTACATGTCTAATGACCTCCAAAGGCCACTCCTTCCTAGACAAAACAAAGTGTTGACTTACACTTATAATATTATAATTACTAAGATCATTTAGAACACTACAAGAGTTTTCCTTTATTTGTTACTCTCCCCAAAAAATATGTTTCCTTTAAAAGATGTTACTCATGAGTTCCATATTTATGGTCCATTATTTATTTTTTCAACATGCACTATCATATATATCTTAACATGCACTATCATATATATCTTGAAAAATGATTTGTATGTCATGTGAAAGTAATGGTCATAAGGTGATGATAGAAGCAATGGTTGTAGTAGTTTAGGATAAGACAACAAGAAGCAATAGAATCACACAAAATAAAAATAAATAATTATGGTATTTCTTGTCATGTATTTAAGTTTCCCAAGATTACCATATTTTATATTTATTTCTCTACTCTTAGAAGCATGGTGATAAACTTGTCAAAAGGAGCATCTAAAAGATTTGAAAACAAGCATCATTGCAATCCTATGAATACATAACAAAATCAAAGTATGTGTCCAGATCCAAAGTCCCAAATTAAGTAGCCCCTACAATCCAAGTTTTTAGACTAATAACCATATTTCTCCAAAAATTGAAATAAGAAATCTAACACCAATCATAGTTATAAATAAGATTACTGCTATCTTTGATTCTTTTTTGTATTTGGTCAATAAATATATCTCTAGTCACACCATATATTATCATTGTCCAAATATCCCAACATTACTAATCTTACTCATGTACTTCAAAGACATGCCTTAGGTACTATTATTTGAAGTTCAGATATGATCATTCAAAGATATTACATAACCCATTGTTACTTGTTAGAATATATAGACATGCCTTAAGTACTATTATTTAAAGTCGAGATATGATCATTCAAATGTATTACATAACTCATTGTTGCCTCTCGGAGCATAAGTGATAGGCCAAGGCTTGACTACCTATTATGATTACCCTACATAAGAAATGACACAACACATCAATTCTTTCATGCTATAATGGCTGATGCAACATGTTCAGCTCCAACAATCCATGCTATAGCCATGGCCTAGGGTATGGGTCTTTCACACCACCAACCCTTAAATTGCATTTGGAAAATATCAAAACTGCAAATATGTCTATAAATATAAGAGGAAATGATTTCTATTCAACGCATATCAATATGCATGAAGGGAATAAACTTCGAACATTTTATCATAATTTTATCATAAGATATGTCATTAAATAAATTCTTTTAACACTATGGAAGAAAGTGTTGGACTCTATATGTCAACTAATTCACCATTTTTTTTTTCAATTGGATTGTATTTTTTTGTT
>CBVK0100595309.1:0-15786 GCA_900067695.1 Picea abies | reverse complement strand
AATTGGATCCATCTAATTTATTTGATTCATTTATGTATGAATCAATTAAATAATTTTCCATTTTTAAATTCTTAAAAAAAAAAAAACAACTCAGAAATTACCTTTTCCTGCCACCACCAAGCCTTCTCCTACCAACAACAATGCAGCAGCTTCCTCCTGTCTGGATGAGATGTGCGAACATCCTCCGCAACCTCATGCGTCCACCATAACAACAATTCTCACTTCCATGACATCAACAAACCATTCTCATCAATCAAGAATGTTTATTATCGTAACTCTATCACCATCACAGGAAACGTCCCTCCACCCACTACATAGATCATTCCTGTCCACATGCTATCGTCCTTCAAACACTTGTGGAAACGAATCCAACGACTTCTTCTATGGATTTGATTCTAAACAAGTATTTCTCCTTGGCTCTGCTTCTTCAACTTTGCACTCTCCAACAATTATCACTCCTTTCTCAAACTATGAGGAGTGATGGTCTATAGGTATCGTGATCCATAGGTATAGTGTCCCCTGCAATGATTTTTCCTCTTCCACATCTATCCTTGACCCGCAATAGGCAAGAAACTATCGCCCCGGCATCGAATCTGTTTAATTAACAGAGGCATAACAGAATACGTGAGCAGAGCTCACCTTCATTGATTATTGAAGCCAATCATTACTTTTATATAGCACAAACAAGCTTGAACTGACCTCTTACAAATGTGGATCTTAAACCACTAGCAAACCCTAAATTGGACAGGCACACAACAACTCACAACCACTTAGCTACGTAGATACTAATTTCTATATTATTCCAACGCAGGTTAAACCCAAGCCAAGGATGAAGAGGGATTTAAAAAAGTCCCCTCCAAAATAAAGACTCTAGGAAAAACTCCAATTCATCCAACTTCCAAAGGACCTTGTACCAACAACAACTTTGAAAAATTGGCGACCATCTTTGAATAGACCACATAAACGTTGAATGAGGAGGAGCAGAAGAAGATAAGAAGTAAATAAACAATATCATATCCCCTTCTTCTCGAGAAAAAGGTTGAATATCCCAATAAAAAATAACCCATGATTCTAGATCAAGATGAAGACATGGCCCCCAATGAAGAAAACAAAGTGGATCTTGAAGATGGAGAAGAATTGGAACTCTAAGAGATAGATATGCAAAGCATAGTTGCATCTTGTGAATGACAAGAAACACATTCCATTCCATAAAAATAGATCCAACTCCTAAAAATCGCTCTTCTCAAATCAAAATCCAAGGATAAGACAGTGACATTTCAAAAAGCTAAGCATTCCACCTCTTCTACTCTAGACATAAACAATTCCATGGCCAAAAAAGAAATCAAATCCATTAAAGAAGACAAAAAGAGAGGTTAACCCACCAATAAGTAGCTCCTCCATGAACTAGGGGAACTCCTACTTAATTTGGGTTGAATCAAGAGTATGACGTAAAAACTCTCACCCCAACCCCACCGGTCCCAATGAAAATAACCTCCTGGAATATTAGAGGTCTTAACAACCCAATAAAACATAGATCTATGAAGACTCTAATCTCTGAATAAAAATGATCTATAATAATGATTCAAGAAACAAAATGCCCCTCAGTAACTCTTAAAAAGATAGCCTCTAAATGTTGGTGAGGTTGTTAATCTATAGCTATTTATGCTGATGGAGCCTCCGGAGGACGGATGATCCTTTGGAACCCCGGTGAAACCATCCTCACTAACTTCTTCACCACCTAACGATCAATTTCCACCATTTTCCAAGTGAACCAAGTCAAATTCATCACCAATATCTATTGCCCATAGAATCTCTAAGGTAAACTATCCTTTCTCAATTATCTACTCCTTATAAAACCTTTCATCAATGACTCGACTTGGATCATGGGAGGAGACTTCAACCTTATCACCTCTCTTTCTAAAAAAAAGAAGAGGGGTTAAATCACCTAGAGTAGGATCCTGATCACTTCAAGGAGACCATCTGCGATCTCAAATTGGTAGATTGGGAAACCAAAAATGGTATCCTCATCTAGAACAACCACTACAGTGGTGCCTATCAAATTGCCTCATGATTGGACTACTTCCTTGTCTCAGAATCCCTTCTACACATGAATATTTCCATTGAATTCTCCATCCCTCCCTTCCATGGATCCAACCATTGGTCAATTTGCATTGAACTTGACATTCAAGCCAACCCAAAAAACTGCCCCTTTAGATTTGAACAATCCTCCCTTGATCATCCCTCCTTCCAAGACAACATTGCTAAATGGTGGAAAGCAGTGGAAATTCCCTCTAGATCCCCCATGTAAAGATTTCAACAATGCCTAAAAAATATGAAACAATAGCTGAAGATTTAGAATAAATAAAAATTTGGGGACATATTCCAGGCCAAACATCAACTATATGACAACATGAAGTAACTACAAAAAAGAGAGATCACTGATGGCCAATGTAAGGAGCTCATAACTGAAGAAACCAATCTCAGTGCTCATATATATATCATGAAAAAGTAGGAGGAACAACTATGGTGGAAAAAGTACTAAGTACAATGACTAAAATCAGGCGAGAGAAACACCAAATGTGTCCACAAATCAATGCTCCAACACAGGCACTATAAAAGAATCACATTGCTATGAGATGTCCAAGGAAAAAAACTTCAATCACCAAGACATAAAAATGGAGTTAATTCAATATTACAGTACCTTGTTGGCATAACATCAAAAAGATAGGAAAGCAGCAATCGGGAAAATAACCCAACACATTCCAAAGCTGGTAACTGAACAACACAATAAATCTTCGATGAGGAAAATGTCCATCGAGGAAGTCAAACAGGTCATAATGGAAATTCCCAAAGGTAAATCCCCTAGCCCTGATGGTTTTACTTCTGAATTTTTCCATGCTTGTTGGTATTTGATAAAATAGGATGTTCTGGAAGTGGTTAAAGACTCTCGGAAATTCCTCAAGGTCCTCCCGGCCTTCAAATCTACCTTCCTTACCTTAATTTTCAAAGAGGACAAGGTTGAGGACCCTAGAAAATTCATACCTATTTCTCTATATAATGTTATCTACAAAATCATAACCAAAATTATTGCAAACCACCTCAAGCCTCTCCTTCCCTCCCTCATATCTCAAGGAGAAATCTAGCTTTGTGGAAGGAAGACAGATTGTTGAATAGCTTTATTTTGTCCCATGAACTCATTCACTCTTTAAATTCAACCAGAAATACATGAATGCTTATCAAGCTCGATATGTCTAAAGCCTTCGACAATCTCAAATGGATTATGTCCCTTCTTTATAATTCTTTCTTCTACATTCTTGTCAACAGATCCCCCTCACCAACCTTTTCCCCTTCTTGGGGAATTTGGCAAGGTGACCCCCTTTCTCCCTTTCTCTTCATCCTAATAATGGAAGGTATCATATGCTCCATGAAAGCAATAGAAGAGCAAGGAATGTGGAAAGGTATCAATCTCTATAGAGAAGAGAAACTAGCAACTAATCAACAATTTGTTGATGAAACAATGTTAATGGAAAATCCTACAGTTAGGGAAGCTCAACAAAGAAAACAAGTCCTTAATGACTTCATCGAAGCTTCAAGAATGACAATAAACCAATGTAAATATCAACAATTTTTCTTCAACATGCCTCCTGAAATTCAAGATCACCTAATAGGGATCCTAGGCTATCATCGTTGCTCGCTTCCATCCAAATACCTTGGAGTCCCCCTAATGGAAAATTCATTAAAGAGGGCTTCATGGGAGGACCTCCTCTCCAGAATGGATAAAAAAATAGATAGTTAGTCCTTACACACCCTAAACCTAGTAGGGATACTAGGCCTCCTCAAATATGTGCTCCAAACAATGCCCATCTAACTCTTCTCGGTCTTAGCAGCCCCCAAGTACGTCCTCAAAGAAATTGGAAACATGCATAGAACATTCCTCTAGGGTGGAACCAAAGAGCGAAAGAAATGGGCATTAGTATAATGGACCAAGCCCCCAAGTACGTCCTCAAAGAAATTGGAAACATGCATAGAACATTCCTCTAGGGTGGAACCAAAGAGCGAAAGAAATGGGCATTAGTATAATGGACCATTGTCTTCTTAGCAAAGTTGGTAGGAGGAATTGGACTGCGCAATCCAGAGATACTGGGCAAGGTTATGGGAGCCAATATTTGGTGGTGATGGCTAACCAACCCACAACCCCAATGGGATCTCCTTTGGAAGTACAAATTTGCCAAGGAGGGCCCAGAAAATCAATTAACCCGACTGCATGTTGTTCCAAGCGACTCCAATATTTGGAATATATCCTGTCAAAACAAATCCTTGATCCAGCAAAATTGCTTATGGTGACTTCAAAATGGCCAAGACTCCCTCTTTTGGGACAACGCTTGGAAAAAATAACCCAAATGGTCAAATCAAGAATAGCTGCAAAGTATAAAAAGTTCCATGATTAGGCAACACCAAATGATGATGACTCACTATTGGATTCCTGAGGAGGCCCACCACCAATGGCGTTACTATCTGCCCAAAGAACAATGGTCAGGATCGATAGACCAAGACACCCTAGATGAATTCTAGGCAAATCTAACCAACAAGAAAATCAATATCAACAAGCAGGACGATCGACTTCACTCAGATCATTCAAGAAAATGAACCTTCTCAATCAAAGAAGCTTACTCCATAGCAGCATAACATAAAAAACACCCGAAAACAGGAATTTGAGAGCATTATGGAAGCAAAACCTCTAGCCAAAGGTTTCCACCTTTCTTTGGTTGTTAAACCACAACAAAATGCTAACTTGAGAAAACCTTTGTAAAAGAGGCTTCTCTAGACCCTCAAGATGCCCTTTTTCAATATCCAAGAAGAGTCCATAGAGCATTTAGTCAACTCATGTCCCTTTTCTGAGTAGCTTTGGGCTCAAACCGATCTTCTCTTCCATAAATCTAGGTGCAATATACAATCCATTCAATCCTCTATCGAGCATTGCAAATATATGGAGGGGTCTCTTAAAATGAATAAGGGCGTATCCTCATAACCTACGCGGGGAAGTTAGGCATCAACAACAAAAATGTCGTTGAGCTCCTCACCTTGGAAGAAGGGATAATAATTGCCTGAACAATCGGCTTCAAAAAACTGATACATATCAGCCATATTCCTTCTCTAATTCCAGGCCATGTGATACAGTCAACTAACAATCTAGTGGACTGGCTAGAGAACGAAGGTATCCAGCTAGAGGGGGACAAGAGGGACATGCCTTAGGACCCCACCAACTAGGACAAATAATGACTAATTGTGTTGCCATATGCACAAGGGATTGTTGGTCCCCGTATGGGGTGTTGAGGATTAGCACCTCGGCGGGTTCAGATCCCGAGGATGGTTTTCCATCTATTTTGATGGGCCTGAGTACCGAGTTGGGTCCCGAATCCGAGATCAAAAGTAAGGGTAGGTGAGTTCATATGAAACAGACATCCTCTTGCATGGAGAAACGGGATGGCGGGTCATTCACCATAATACTAGCATTAATGTTATTAACTTTATGTACTCCGGCCTCAATCCAACCTTCCTTTGTCATGGTTAATCAATTTTTAATGGGTAGGCCGACGACGAGAATGAAATCAAAACAACTCTATGATCCAAGTGTTCCAGTGCATAGACAATGAATAGATACTATCTTTGAATTTTCTACAATGAGGGACCAAAGGACCCATGAATGTTTTAGGTGGTCCGCAAATCATCCCATTGCTCAGTCTTCTAGTCCGACACTCAGAGAATTTGTCCGGGCCTCAATGGATCCACGTAGAGGATACCCTAGAGGCTATCGTCGTGGAGCTAGAGCTCCAATCGAACCTTCTCCCAGCGAGGCAAGAGATGACCTACCAGCTTCCAGGGTTCAACGTGATGTGTATGAGGTAGCAATCACCATTCTTGTCGCCAATCCATCACGGTTTCAAGCGCACCTGCACAATGTCAAAGCACAAGTGCAAATGGAAAGAACCATGAAAATTGAACAGGAAGTGGTCGAAGCAACGATCAGATGGGTTCCAAATGCTGGAAACACGCGCGCTTGGGAGAACAAATATTGGGAAACTGTTGAATTGTACTGGCATATTAAGACCCTTCTGGGTCAAATGCTTCAAACCCGAAAAGACGCTCAAAACACAATCCAGTTGCAACTAGATGGAATCCACTTACTTCTTAAGGAAGCTTTGTCTCGCCTCCCGTCCTCCAATACTGTTTTGACGACCTCTGCACCAAAAAGCACCGCCCTGTCTGCCCTGGAGCCGCCTCAGGACCCACCAACGACCCCTCCTACTCTGTGATCAATAAGTATCCCTGTTTGAATTTTGAATGCTTAGTATCAGAAGAGGTAGAAATGAAGCTTTCGCCACTCCTCATCGTCGCTACTATATTGTTTTTCTAGCTTTCAATACTTTTTAAAAAAAACTTATGCAAACTATATGGACAAAAGATGTATTGCTTTGTTGTTGGTATCCTTTCCCTAGTAGCAGGTCAGTAGCAAAAAAAAATTGTATGTATGTTATTATGCTATAATGAAAAAAAAAAAAAAATTCTGAAAACGTTATTATATTGTTTTTCTAGCTTTCAATACTTTTTTGAAAAATTTATGCAAAATAAATAGACACTTTGTTGCTAATCTAGTTTCCCTAATAACAGGCCAGTAGCAAAAAAAAAATTATATGTATATTATTATGCTAAAATAATAAAAAAATTATCTAAAAATGTTTGTTATCATATTTTTAAAAACTATTTAGTCGCTTTTTAACTTTAAAAAAATATTATATTGAATTCATTAAACAAAAAATTGTTTTTTTTCAATATTTAAATTAAATAATTTTGAACAAAATTCTTAAAAATATTTATAATGGAAATGGAAATTCAATAAACTAATTTTAAGCAAAATAAAAATATTATCAAATTATTTTTAATTATATCTCACATGTATTTAATATCAATGGATTCATAAACTTTAAAAATTAAAAAATATAAGTTAGTCCTAAATTAAAAATATTAAAAAAATATAAATTACAAAAACTAACATTCTTATTAAATTAAAATTAAAATTCATATTTTTTTAGATTTATAAAATATATAATTTCATATCTATAAAATATATATTTTCATATCTATGAAATATATATTTTCATAATAAAATTCTATCTTTTTTTTACTATTTTTCCCATTCACATCTTACCTAAATTACAATGGTATACTAATGTTACAACTATATTACATAATGTTGTAATCAAGTAGAATGGTATATGTTACAACTATATTACATAATGTTGTAATCAAGTAGGTAAACAATGAACATTACATAAGGAATGCCCAACCTATATGAAATCATCGAAGCAAAACACTAATGAATGTATGAAATCTTAATTGTATGTGCATGATCTTGGGAAAATGTTGAGCTGAACCTAAGCAGTGGAACCTAGAGAACTTATGATCTGGTTGGATTCATGGGCTTTGTGGTCATTCCCTTCAGGATACCCATACCTAGGGTTTTTGGTCAGTGGGATGAACAACCATGTAGCATATATAATAATCAGAATTTAGTAAATTCATGTTGTGGCAGTTTCATTAAGAGTTAAGCATAATATTTGACAAGTTTTTTCCAGGTTCCTTTGGAAGGGAACTAGGAAGAATTCGGGCTTTCATTTAGTAAGTTGGGATATGATTTCCATGCCAAAATTCTTGGGTGGTTGGGGTCTTCAAAACATACATTGGTTTGCACATGCGTTGACTATTAAATCGCTATGGCGAGGTTTGTTTGGTTCAAGATTATGGAGTAAAGTGTTGGTTAAGAAGTATTTAAAGGGAGAGGATGTAATCTTGTGGATGTGTTATGAGAAGTACAAATTTATTGTTTCTTCAAACTTTTGGAGGAATTTCATGGGTACAGTGCCCCTTTTGAAGAAAGGGCTAGCGTGGTTAGCGAAAAATGGAGCTCGAGTTTTGATTGGACAGAATCCCTTTGTGGGAAGTGGATCCTCCTATAAGTTATCAACTTCTCTCACTCAAAATTTAAAGGATCTAAAGGTATACTCTCTAGCTCATATTGGACAATCCTCTTTGTTAAATCCGTCAGGTTCTTAGTATTGGTTATCCTCTAAAGATCTCAGTCTAGAAGGTGAATTTGACTGGTTATCCTCTAAAGATCTCAGTCTAGAAGGTGAATTTGACATGGAATGGAATGCTTTCTTATTGGTGTTGAGATGCAATGGTGTTACTCTTAACACCGAGGAGGATTCTCTTGTTTGGACTTGGAACCAATACAAGGGAGTTGTGATTGTGAAGTTGGTGTATGAAGCTCTGGTTGCACATAATGTGTCGGTGGATCAAGACTGGTGGCACAGAGCCTTATGGAAATTGCAGGTTCCAGTCAAAATTATTCTTTTTTCTTGGTTATGTCTTTATGATCGTATTCTCACTTGGGAGAACTATAGTCTTAGAGGTGGAGTTGGGCCTTCGGTCTACATTTTATGTTTAAAAGAAGAAGAGACTACGAAGCATTTTTGTATGCATTGTGAGGTTACTCAGTGTATCTAGAAGGAGGTTTGTGCTCAATTAAGGATCATTACTCAGTGTATCTAGAAGGAGGTTTGTGCTCAATTAAGGATCAATGGAAACTGGGATTTATCAACATTGCAAACACCCACTTCAATTAGATATACTCTAGTTTCTTTATTAGGATTTTCACTTTAAAAAAATTGTCCCAAGTGCTTTGGGGGAGTGCAATGCATTCATTTAGTATAATTAGATCCGAAATTGTGAAAGACTTTGACTTCATGGTTTTTGTTTTAAGTAAAAAACTATATTAATATTCATAGTCTGTACAATCTAGAAATAATCAAGTTCTTCGACCTGAAAGACCATGACAATCTTCAAGGTTCATTAGGAAAAAATACCTGTACCCTAGAGGGGAAACCAAGCAAACCATGTACATCATTGTTATTCTTAGAAACTGAAAGATACAAATGAAATTTGCAATATGGCTATGGCCATATCTAGAAACTAAAAAAAATTGAATTAACCAAAATAAAATATTTTAGAAATTCTTTGGAACCTGAGGTTGCATAGCAGAGGACTTGCTAGGACCAACGCCATCTTCATAAATACCACCATGAGGACCAATATTTGTAGCTCCATAACCAACAATCATAACCCCAGGATGAGCAATGGGTGGATAGAAGACGCCTTTCTGTTTGCGAGCCAACAAAGTGATGATTTTGTACATATATTCCATTTGTATCTCTAGCATCTCCATTCGGCTTTTGAGCTGATGAAAATCTTCATCTTTTGATAGAATGTTGAGAGCTACCATTGTCTTCACATGCTAGTAGAGTTCAAGGGTGTGAAATAACTTAGAGTTTCAGTTCCTAGTGCATCGCAAATATGGGATAACCATTCCCACTTGCAACACAAACTCTTAGTCTTCTCTAAATTCATGAACAAGGAGAACATCATCTTCCAGGGATAACATGGCCACTTTGTCATCCTCAAGGACATGGGTTTCATAGTAATCGACAATGTCTGTTGTTGCTCTTGTTGCACGAGATGACCCTTCTCTGGAAGTTCCAACATTCAAATGGAGAGTATTATGGCCGTGAGGAGCCATTAGAATGAAGGACAAAGTAGAGGGAATTACAGGAAAATAAGCAGGGGGAATATGAAGAAGTGGAAACATAATTAGAAGGGACAGAATAATATGAGAGCTGCAATTGAAGATCAATGGCTCTTGTATGTTCCTAATAAACTTACCAAGATTCGTGTCGCCCTCAAGGAATATTTTGATGGGTGCTCTCATGGATATGAATTCCTCAAGCCCTCAAGGAATATTTTGATGGGTGCTCTCATGGATATGAATTCCTCAAGGTGCAAACGATAAGTCATTATGATACTTGGTATCATATCTTGAAGTGGAGCATTCATTGGCATTATTACATGATTAATGTGAACCATGTTGAGAGACAGAGTGATCTTCTTCTCCCTCGTGTGAACAATTTGGAGTTTCATGGCTAGTGTAGACACATTCAATTCCATAATGGTGTTGGGTACTGTCAAGTCTGGAACCTGTTGAGGTTGGTCGAAGGGAGATCTTGTGGATGGTGGTTTAGGTGACCTTTCCATGGACAAGATGCGATGAGTGTACTTCCCCTGTACTCGAACCGTGTGCCACACAATCCCCCACCGACATTTGATCTTGCATTCTAGTAGACACCCCATCCGTGGTATTTGAATCCATGGATTAAATTTAAGGGAAGGATTTAATTTTAAGTTGAAGTTGAAAGGTATATATGTTCATTTAATCGTTTTTAGAGTGAAAAAGTGTATTTCAGCATGCATGCTAGTAGACACCCCATATGTGGTCTTTGAATCCATTGGATTAAATTTAAGGGAAGTTTTTAATTTTAAGTTGAAGTTGAAAGGTATAAAGGTATATATGTTCATTTAATCTTTTTTAGAGTGAAAAAGTGTATTTCAATTGATAAAAGTAAATAAAATACACATTTCATTAAAAAAATATGTTAAATAAAATATCAGGTTGTTTCAATTTTTACAAGGTTTAATTTCTAAGTTTGAACATCTTTGAAGGAATTATCAATCAAATTATTCTCATAAAAAATAATAAGTTTGAAAATAGATTTTTGCATGAAACAAATGAGAATGTTTTTCTTCATTTTCAAGAAATGATGATCTAGAATTCTAATGAGGGATTTTCCTAGAGCCATAGGGCCACCTTGAGTATTGGTTGAACATGTGGTTGCATCGAGAGATATTGTATTAAATAATATCACGACCCATGCACACAAAAGTGGATTAAAGTTGACCCCCATATCCCTCAAATTTCAAACTGCAAAGAAAATGCCTCGATTGGTGAGGGATGAAGAATTTTTTAACTAGTGACCAAGGTTCAATTCCTATGAGGGAATTAGGCCTTTGAGGGTTCCTTGGGGCCACCTTAAGGTAGTGGTAAAACATTTGAGGCTTTCATTATACTCCACGTGCACCGACAAGTGGATCAAAGATCACATTCTTTTCATATTTAATACCAGATACTAACCATTGTGACTACAACCATAATTTAATCCCCATGAAGGTTTTTTTGGGAGCCATAAATCACCTTAAAGTAATGGTTGAATATATGGTTGCACATAAAGAGATTATAAAATGATTTTGTGACCCTTGCACACACATGTGGATCAAAACCAACCCCCATGTCCTTCAAATAAAATCCTCGTGGACTAGCTAGAGTGGTCGAGAGCTGTGAATAACAAGTAGGAAGTCTCAGGGTCAAGATATATACTAGTTTCCTTTCTATATGTGTAACTCACTCAATCTCCCTTTCAATGGGTACCATTCTCATAATAAGGGGAAGTGACCAAGGTTTTCTCTAGAATGTATTTTCCAAATGAAAAAAAATGACGCCCTACATGTATTTGCAAGTGCGTAATATTTATTCCCACGATTCAAAATAAGTTCATATTATTATTTTAATTATATTCTTTGTTCAAACAATCAAATATTTCAGATATTACAATCAAATACCTTAAACACTAGAGACTCAAGAGATATCATTGAACTCTTCCCAATAATAGTGACTCCTCTAATTTAACTCTTAAGGAATATTGGTCTCAAACCAATAAATATTATTAATATATTTTCCTTCTCACTAAAAAAAACATCATTAAAATATTATCCTTCCTATACTACGAGATACAAAATAAGTCCTCACATAAGCATTGTTTTACCAGGAAAAAACATACATCTAACATAACACATAAACAAGTTCAGTACCAAATAAGCCAAACAAAATAACAAAGTTCTCGTTGAGAATGGATTGCATAGTACCTCCACTTAACATTACTTATGTTATAATGTAGCAAATACATATCAAAATTTTTAGGGTATCTATTAATACGAGTACAAGTAATGCATATGCCCACACAAAAACTATGATCTACTAGTTACAACTACACTTTCATAATTTTCTATGATCTTAAATTCTAGAGGCATGTTGGACCAAGATGTATTTAACCCTAAAGTAGTACAATAAAAAAAAGTTTCCATTATTTTCAATGAAACAAGAATTTGATGAGATAATAAGCTCTAAGTATGTAACGAGGTTGGTAGGATTTTCATAAACATGATTATAAGCTTGGGATGTGCATTCTTAGAGATCGACGAGAAAAATTAGTCGGCTTGAACATCCATCCACCAATTTCCATAGGAACATGGGAAGTGATAATGAGGAATACCAAAGGAAAGGTATGCACTTTTACAAGCCATCACCATTCTTCACATGAAGAGAAGGTAGTTAGATCAACTTAAAATTGTTAGATGCACACCATTTAAAAACGTATAAATCTTGGGCACTAATGGTGAACTCAATGAGCTTGATGGGTGGCATGTCGTTTTTTACCATTATAAGTTCTCTCTTGATATGGAACAAGGACGCCTTCAAATCAACACCAAAGGAATTTAGCCACTATCTCCCTCAACAAACTCAATGAAACAACTTGGAGAATGAGGGTGACTCCTCCCTTGGGGACACACCCTTCTAGGGAATTTTTTATTAATTAATTAATATATTGTTGTGTTAGTTGGACGTAGCTTTGAGCTGCATCCATGTGCATATGTTATTGATTTTCCAATTTTGAGTGATATGCATCTTTAGAATGGGGTTTTGATATGTAAATTTATAAGAAGAGAATTTGCCTCATCACTAAGCTATTTATTATGATTTACTCTAATTTATGGGTTTTTTTAGGGTTTTAGTTTTTCTTTTATAATAATGTTTTTTTATCTATCTGATTTTTTTCTGGGAAAATTGTTTTTTATCATCTTTGCAATGACATGTGTTCCAATGGCCCCATCATTGGTGACCTCAAATTTAACTCAATCATTTGTATGGAGCAATGATGGAAAAGGTGCAACCATGGAAACCCTATATTTTACCCAACAATACTAAGGGAGTGACAATGAATAAGGTCCATCGATGCATTATAAGAATTTGCAATTGTTGAGCAATGGATTTATGATACTAAGTTAGATACATTGGATGCTTGCATTTTTTCAAAAACATAATCATCATAGTAAAAACACCACTTCATCCTTCACACATCCCAATATGTAGTCATAAAACAATATGAAAATGTTAATGAGCAAACTACTACTAAAATATATAAACCAAAATGTCAATAAAATACATAACTTTTTCTTTCCAAAAATACAAATTAGCCTACACCAAGAAAACAACAATATTTTCAAATAATCATTGTTTCATCTAAAATTTTAGATATTTTTTAAAACACACTTCCAAAAATGGAAAGCTTTTCAAATACTTAAGACTACATTGGAGAAAAAAACAACCTAGGTAGATGTAAACAAGTTCGAACATCTCTCCATTTCAATAAGTGAGTTTGTTAAATAGGTTTCTCTTTGTCTTTGTGTATAGTGACAAGTTGATTGGAGGATGATTACACACAAATTATGTGTTAATTTATGAGAAGCACACAAATTATGTGTTAATTTATGAGAAATGGTCAAGGATAATTTTAAGCATAGAAATTTATCTTAGAATGTAAAAATATTAGTAAATATTACTAGTTTTTAATATGTAAAGTATAAAATGTTTTGCAATATTTTTGTGAAAATATTCAAATTTTTAAGGATTTTATATAATTTTTATAAAATTTGAGCTATTTTTAAAGTGAAATAATTTTACTCTATAGAATTTAAAAAAATCACTTTAAAAAAAAAAAAAATGGTGAATATTTTTTTTGGAAAAAAAATAGAAAATTAACATATGAATAATATATAGCTCCTAAAATTTTCTCAAAAAATAATTAAATAATTATAAATAAAAACCCACATTTTAATATTTCATCATAATTTTCCAAAACCTTTTATCATTCCTAAATTTGTCTTCTTACATTGTTATGCATTACCTTTATAGTTATTAATAACTGGAATGGTTCTTTGAGTTTATACTCTTTCCAAAAATTTTGAAAATTTAAATCTATTAAATTTATATTGATTTTGTGAATAAACTTTTTTTTAATTAAATACTTTGTATGGATTTGATTTTAGTAAAAATTTGAAATAATAAAAATAATCAATATATTTGTGATTTATTCAAGATCAAAGTGTGCAAAAGATTACATGTTAACAATGCGTTGGATATTTCACTTCCATTTATGATACATTAGACTTTCATTTCCTAAATTCTTGCAATCCATCCCATTCCAAACATGTTTTTTATTATTTTTAATTTGAATCATCTTTAATGGGACAACATAATATCTTTTCATGCTCAATATCATAAGAATATCACTCAAATGTGAGTCAAATATCACTATTTGACTTGACCCAACATAATATCTTTTCATGCTCAATACCATAAGAATATCACTCAAATGTGGAGTCAAATATCACTATTTGACTTGACCCAACGTTATGGTATTTGTGGTGTTTTGTATTTATGACCTTGTTCATAAGAATCATTGAATTTCAATACATTAATTAACATGTTAGTTAGATTTTTAATATAAATTTTAAAAATTTATCAATGGTTTATTAAATTAAAGATAGATAAATTGAAAAATTGAAAAATAAATAAATATTAGATTGAATATAAAAATTAAAAAATAATAAAAAATGATAATAAAATTATATATATAATATATTGGTCATATTAATAAATATATATCCTTATAAAACATTAAAATAATATATGTTGGGTTGCGGTTAGGGTTTTTCTAGCCGCAACCCGAATTGTTGCACCTATCGTGGCCTCTTACAACAACATCCTAGCCGCAGCCCGAAGATTTGGGCTCTCTTTCTTGCAGGCAGATCTGGTCTCTCCTGGTGTCCTCTCTCCTGGATCACGTTGTGGTGGAGGTGGACCAAATTTAGGAGCATTCCCTAGCGTTTTTTTCTCCCAATAAGGTGCCCACAATTGATTACATTAAGGGGATAAATCGACACTAAATTAGGCATTGTTGGCGCCCAATTTAGCGCCAACTTATATGTAGACATTTAAAAAAACGAAAATACCCACGGGCAAGGGGACAAATATGCCCACTGATATGTAAAACCTAAAAAACACATATATCCACGGGCAAGGGGACGAATTTGACATTTTGGAGGGGAAGAAATACAAAAAAATGAATTGGGAGTTTGCTATGGCGAATGAAGAAAGATTGTGACATGTCCAACTGAATTCCCTTCTACATTTCGACTCCAACATGATTTGAGTGTTTTCTAGGGCGATTGGAGATAGAGCGTGATAGTTCAAGTGAATTTCTTTCCGCATTTCGACTCCAACATGTTTTGGGTGTTTCTTAGGGAGACTCCAACATGATTTGGGTGTTTCCTAGGGCGAAGGGAGTCTCGGTGTGAGAATACCAACTAATTTTCAAACTAGATTTGGAATCCAACATGATTTGGGTGTGTCCTAGGGCGAACAGAGATAGGGTAAGACCAGAGCAAGATTTGGGTGTTTCCTAAGGGCGAAATGAGATTTTCAAGTAAAACAATTATCAAATTTCACAATTCAACCTCTTTACATATAAATTTCCACATATTTTATGGTCTATCCGAGTTTGAAATTTCCTTATCCTTGTTAGAATAGGAAAAAAAGACTAGGAAGAAGAGAGAAGAAATAAGCACCTTCAAAAATCATCACAAAGTCCACTTGGCCAAATCCTGACAGAGAAGATTTTCCCTAGCTTGCTTAAAATGTCAAGTAGAGGGAAGGAAACAAAT
>CBVK0100595308.1:0-10196 GCA_900067695.1 Picea abies | reverse complement strand
AAGGTTATTTCTCTGTTCATAATTTTTCAGACAAGGAAAAGATCACCTTCACACTCCTTAAGGCTCTCCCCCATGTCAAACATTGGTGGGAAACTTACTGGGAGCAGAGTTCCACAGAGGATTATGGAATATATGGGGCTGAGCCCACTTGGGAATTTTTTGTGGATGCGGTAAAGGAACAGTACTACCCTGTTGGCAACTATGAGGACCAGTACATGAGATGGACCACACTACGACAAGAGAAGGGCCACTTAGTTCTGGAGTTCACCAATAGCTTCCATACCTTGCGCACCAAGCTGGGTATCAAAGACTCTGAATGACATTTGGTTCTGAAATACCATGGGGCTCTACACAGATACATCCAAATTGAAATGGATTTTCTGGACATCTCATCACTCGGTGCTGCCTATCGATATGCTGTTAAAATCGAGTAGAAATTTAAGCACCCGAACAAACGGGAGTTTGAGTCTGCAAATCCACAACAACCAAAGTATGAAAAAGAAAACCCTAACAAATAGTCTCTCGAAAACCAGTCCAAGCCACATGAAAAGAAGGGTCACGGGAAGACAAAGAAGGACATCGAAAATGGTGCGATTTCCACAAAATCCCATGGCACAACACCAACGAATGTTTCTCAAAACAGTCATTGGTGGCCGAGATCAAAGACAAGGAGCCGAACCCTGATTCAGAATCTGATTCTGAAAATACTGGTAAAAGACAGATCATCGATGCAGACCTCACTGCTATTGTCGCGACCACAACAATTCAACCAGAAGAACCAACAGATCAAGAAGAGGGGGAGTGCCTTTTTCATTCACAGATGTGGGTGAAGGGGACTCCGCTGCATTTTATTGTTGATAGCAGAAGATAGAAGAACCTCATCTCAGCAGAGGTAATCAAACAGTTGGGATTGTCGACAACACCACACCCACAACCATACAAAATTGGGTGGCTTCGCCAAGGATGAGATCTTCGTGTCAGCCAACAGTGTCGATTGTCATACGGCATCCAACCCTTCAAGGATGAGGTATTATGTGGTGTTTCCCCACTGGATGTCTGTGATGTTCTCTTGGGCCAGCCATATATGTGGAAACGCCATGTTGTTTATGAGTCTTGACCCCATAGTGTCATTGTTACTTTGGGGGGTGATCTCTACAGAATACCAGAGGTAGTTCCAACTATTGTTCCACCTAAAAAGTGCCGCAAGGTAGTATCTCATACTGCAAAATTTAGCTTCTTCACAATCTATTCGAAAGGGGAACATAAGGACATTGCAACCACTACGGTTTCGCCCCCTACACCTTCTATCTAACAGAAGCAGGTCGACAAGGTTGCAACAAAGCACAAAAATTCCTTCTACACACCTTCCTCTCATGTATCTCAACTTGTTGAACAACCTCAAATTCAACAAATGACAGACTTCCACAAACCAAGCAGCGTGACATCTCCTGCAATACAAACAACTCACCGAGATGCAGATCCAGCAAACGCTTCTCCCTCTCCCCCGGGAACTCAACGCAATGGAGACCATTTCTTCCTAAGGAGGGAGGATTGATCCAGGTGGATATCGGTGGCCACCCACCTTTTTCAACTGGCTCAAAACTGTTTTCTGGCAATTTTGGCAATTTACTATTTTTAGCAAGTTTTAACTTCCAGGGCCATTTTGAGGGCCTAAATGAAGGTTTTTTGATATTGAGGTTCTCAATGATATCTAAAGGCATTATTGAGCCCCCAAAATGAATCTCCTCAATGATACCTTTCCAACGAGCTATCACATGCCTAAAATGGAGATCGTATGCAAAAGTTACGACCCCAGGAAGTTGATGTACTCACTTACCCAAACGGGGCCCACATGACTTTTGGCACTTCATCTCCTAGGGTTAGGTTTTTGGATGTCTAGGACTTTTGGCATTCCCGTTTATTGTAAAAAGGCCTTCAGAGCCTCATTGTAATCATCTTCTTGTGAATGCAAGTAGCCATCACATCTCTTCTCAGAGATAAGCTGCCACCATTCTAGCGAGCCTTTCACTCTGTATTTTTACAGTCTCTGTACATCTCTCTGATTAATAGAAATCGTGTATTACTGTATATCTATGTTTATGGTTGCATCTTTGATACATTTCTGTTATATTATTGAATATCTGCAATATCTCTGTGCATTTCTTTATTATATCTCCGCTCTCATTTCGTGTCGAAAATAATCTGGATCATTTATCGGGTAACAATGGGAACGAAGAAAGAACCGACTGTTGAAGTGGAGAAGATAAAGTATTTCATTAAATTAGATGAATCAATTGGGATGATATGCCTATCAATTTCCAGAGATCTCCTCTTTCGTTTCAGTGGAGCCACTACTCTCGATGTGGTCTGGACCACATTGGAAGGACTATTCGGAAAGCAGTATGCAATGAGAGTGCATCAACTAGAGAATGAACTCATATCCCTAAGTACAATTCATTTCAACAACATGAAAGAATTCTTCACCAATTTCAAATCCCTCCTCATTGAACTTAATGCATGTGGAGTCACGAAAGGGGAAGAACAACTCATCCTTTCAATTCTCTCGAAACTAGCCCTTGAATATTCCGTATTTGTGTCATCTTTTCAAGCATCTAAATTGACTCAGGAAAAATGGAAAATGGCTCCATTAAATGATTTCATTGCAGCATTGACTCAAGATCAAGTTAAGTTAGTCCAAATGGGTTCCATCAATCATTCCAAGAACCAAGCACTTGCAGCTACTGATGCTCCAAAAAGCAGTGGAAAAGACAAGGAAAAAGGAATGGGTAAATTTCCTGAATCGAAGAAGGAGAGATTCATACAATCTTCAGAGAACTCTTCTGAGACTAAGGGTAAGAATAATAAGAAGGAAAGAACACTTTGCAGCTATTGTTCCAAATTTTTTCATCCCAAATAAAATTGCATGAGGAAGACTATCGATGGTATGGCTAAGCAATTGCAGCAACACAATCTCACGGTGCCCGAAAATGCAAAGAAGAAAGATGATAACAGAACGGGAGGGAGAGCATGAGATAGTCATGCTTTAATGTCTGTCACATCCACTCCATCATCTTGGATCCTTGATTCATGTGCATCGAACCATATGGCTACATCAAAAGATGAATTTTCCTCCATCGAAGAAAGTACCAGATCCCCAATTTACTTGGGAGATGCCACACCCGCAAAGGTGTGCGGAGAAGGAATTGTTGATCTTGAAGGGGGCTACTTCACAAATTTGCTTCATGTTCCCTTGCTGTCCGCAAATCTTCTCTCAATATATCATATCACTCATTTCGGATCTGGAAGGAAGGTGGATTTCACTCCGGACTCCGTAGTGATTATCGACATTTCCACAGGCTCACAGCTTGCACATGGAATTGCAGATCATGGTTCTCGTTTGTATTTCTTCTCCCACTTTTGTTCCTAAATCTATTATCACTGTATTTCTGTCACAATATAATGATATCAGCAGGTTATGGCATGAAATATTTGTCCATCTAAACTATAATTACTTGCATCAACTCAACAAGGAAAACATGGTAGAAGGATTGCCAGCTATTAAATTCACAAGCGGTGTATGTCAAGGATGCATTCTTGGCAAGCATCTAGAGCAAAAGTTTGACAAAGGGAAGGCACAGAGAGCTTCTTCACCTCTTGGGATGATTCATAGTGACATCACAGGCCCATTCCCATAGCCTTCAATCAGTAAGGCTCAATATGTACTCACCTTCATAGATGATTTCTCTCGCTTTACTTGGGTATTTTTTTTTAAATTAAAATCGGAAGTATTTGAATGCCTTATAGAATTTAAAGCACTTGCTGAGAATGAGTCTGGGTGTAAGATTAAGATACTCCGTACTGATAATGGGGGGGATTATTTCAAAAAATATGTGCAACAACTTTGTATTGATGCAGGTATACAACTACAACACACAGTGCCATATACACCACAATAGAACGATGTTGCAGAGAGGAAAAACCGGTCCTTAAAAGAGATGGAAAATTGTATGCTACAGTTGAAATCATTAGCTCCCAAGATATGGGCTGAAGATATTAATTGTGTAGCATACATTCAGAATCGAGTTCCTCACAAATCACTCAAATGCACCACTCCTTTTGAATGTTGGATCGGTAAGAAATTGAAAGTGTCACACTTTCATATTTTTGGTTCATGAGCATGGGCTCACATTGGAAGGCTTTGGAGCCTCAAAGTGTTGAATGCATATTTTTTGGATATCCTGAAGGTGTCAAAGGATATAGATTGCTGGAATCTCACACTGAAAAGTTCATTCTAGCTCGAAGTGTGAAGTTTGAAGAAGAATCACTGCATGATTTTTTAGAAGACCCTGCCAAGGAACCGCTTGTTGTCACTGATGAAGAGGGGTCAGAAACTTCTTCGAGCACTTCATAACAACCATCAGAGTAGTCTTTTAGGTCTGATACAGAGGATGAGGAGCAGGTCATGGCTGCTCCAACTCAGTTTCCAACTCGGGCAGAGAAAACCCTGCAAAATGCGGGTGAACTAGTCAGTGATCCTGCAGATACAAGAAGGACTAGATCACAGTTTTTTGGGTCTCCTCAAGCCCTAGCGGCCATAGAACCTTTGTTGCCAATACATTTCTATATCTCACATGGTTCAGATCCAAATTCACACTTTGAGGTTGCAGACATCTTCACCAATTCCTTCATTGAAAATAAATTTTCAGAACTGAGAGCTATGCTTGGAGTGGTGGAGACAACTGAGTAGGTCACTTTTGGCCACTTCACATTTTTTTCCTTTTTTTTTTTTGGGGGGGGGGGAGTTTCCCATGAGGTTTTTCCTCTTTTATCTTTTCATGGGGAATTCTTTTATGTAATGAGTACCTAAAATGGCCAAGTTGTCGGGACTCAAATTTTTTGTCATTACAGTTAGGCTTAAGGGGGGGTGTTGGAGCATATCCCTAACTTGCATTAGTTTATACCTAGCCTAGAATCCTAGATATTAGTTAATACATTCATTTACACTTCATTTCACCTAATTTGGCCACATAGAGAAGAAGGGCACCTCATCCCTAGATTTTAGGGAAAACTGCTAATTTTAGATCAAGACTCAACTCCTGGTTCTTGATTTTCTTGATTTATTCATGATTTATTCCAAATTCCCCATGAAAAAACTCATCTCCTATTATGGAATGCACACCTCCTCTTTGAGTGAGAGATTTATTCATTAATTAATGATTTTTTTCGTTACTATTATTAGTAACTACTATTTCAGGTCAGTTAAGTGAGTTGGAACTGCTTCTCTTGTCAGTTAAGTGAGCTTAAGTGAGCTAATGTGCATCACTTAACTCTTGTGGACATTAATGAGTGTGTGACATGTATCTTTAGTGGTCTAGGTCAAACTATGTGGTCTCCCTTAGATTATGACACCTATTTTAGCTATTTCTAGCTTTTTTTTACTAGAATTTCTATGTTGGAAATTCTATATATTCACCTCCTCTCTTATTTTTGAGGATGGTTTCTCATGTATATTCATTTTTGATTAATATAATTCTCTGATTTATGGAGAAAAAAATTTCTCTCATCTCTTGAATATCAACAAATTGTTTGTGTTCAATTTAAATAGAATTCTAGATCTATTGGGGTTTCTACAGGAATTCTACATTCCCCAGTGGAGTCACCAATTTCTGTTACAGGTGAATCCTCCCATGGACAAGAAGATTCCCTCTTGGTATCTAGACTCCTAAGTCCAAGACAGAAAAGTTCTTAACATGGACATTAACATCCTTTTAGATCTAATCAAGCTAATATATGAAGGAGAAGAAGAAATATATGTACCTTATTAATGATGTTTGTCCTTGAGAAGTCCAGGTTGAGCTTCGATCTTGAGCTCCCTGATAGGTTCTGTAGAACAAACAAAGATACAATGGAATTCCTACTCTACTGAGATTAGCTCAAATATATATCCATCTATTGCAGACAAACTCATGTGGAACAAGCATAAGTTTGAAAGAAACAAGCCAAGCATTGATGTATTGATAAGAACAAGTAAAAGTACTTAAAATCCTTTGGAGGAAGGTGCAACAACTTCTCCCAGTTCTCCTTGTTCAACCCCTTTTCTCAAGTATTTTACACTGATTTCTTTGATGAGATACCACTTATAGGATAATAAGTTTGGTATCAATCTCTTGTCTCCACTGTTCTGTATGTTGCCTATAAGAGCATAGATTTCATACCTCCAATCTTTTTCATGTACCTTTCACCATGAGAAGGCCTCCTTATATAGCCTTGGAGAGGCCCAACCACTTGAGATATATTTGGGATAAGTTGAGGATTCTTCTCCTTCAATTGAGGATCTTCCCTAAGATCATGCCTTGACCCACAATTCAACCCCAACTACCTTCATATATTGAGGGGATTGTCCCCTAATTTCCTCCAACAAACCAAAAATTCTCTCAGAAAGGGTAGCACTCCCCCAAAAGGGTGTAAAAAGTTCTCAAACACTACCCCAAAGAGGCCCAGGGAGCACTAGCACTCCCTGACAGTGGTTAGGGGAGAGCTCCTCTCCAAAATCCATTTTTGAGTGGTTCTTTCAGTGACAAAAGGTTTGTACTCCCTATCAAGTGATTTCCCTTCTTCAAAACTTGTCTTTGAGGTGTCTTAAGTGTCCTTATGATGTGGTTAGAGGCATGACATAGGAAATATGACAGTATGATGTTTGTGATACTTGCAACACTTGTGGTCAAGATGAAACACTTGCGGACAACATGCGACACTTACAACACTTTTAGTGACAACACTTGCGACACTATTGAAGTGAGTAATTTTGATGTGTAACATGAGTCAATACTAGTAAGGATAAGCTCATCAACATAAATAACAGGGATTATGAGATGGCTTCATACTTTCTTGGTAAAGACATTAGGATCATAATGGCATCTAGAGAATCTGGTGTCAATAAGAAAGCTGTCCATTTTGGCATACCAAGCTCGAGGAGCTTGCTTAAGACCATAAAGATATTTATTAAGGCAACAAACAAGTTTAGAGTCATTCTGGACATATCCAGGAGGTTTTTCCATGTAGATTTATTCTTGCAAATCTCCATGCAAGAAGGCAGATTTAACATCCATCTGATGGAACTCCGATTTAAGTGAGGCAACAAGGGAAATAACAAGGAAAATGGAATTCATTTTGGCCACGGGGGAAAAAGTTTCATTATAATCAATTCCTTCAACTTGGGAAAATCCTTTGGCAACTAACTGAGCCTTCTGTCTTTCAACACTTCCATTTGATGCATACTTAGTTCTCTAGACCCATTTAAATCTGACAAGCTTTATTCCTTTTGGAAGAGGTACAATATCCCAAGTATCGTTTGCCATTAAAGAACACTACTCTTCATTCATTGTTGTATCCAAATATGGATTACTTGAAGCTTATGAAAATGTCTCTGGATCATGAGTCTCTTAAACTTGAGCCAAAAGAGAAGAGGCTCGCTGGAACTATGAACATGTTCGATGTTGATCTGAAGGATCACTGACTGCTTCTTGTGTTGAGCGAACCCATCTAGGAAGTAGTGGAACTGGTGATGATTTAGGTTCAAAGGACTCGTCTAGAGGAAGGTGAGCAAGCGGAGGTGGATTTTCATCCCCACTGTCATCATCTGAATAATAAACTAGAATAGGAACATAATAAGGCACAAACATCGAAGATGGCTCGTAGTCTGAAGAAGGCACAATCGTCGAATTAGGCTTGTAGGACAAAGAAGGCACAAATTACAAATTAGGCTTGCAAGCCAAGATATTTTCATCAGATTTAACATCTCTTCTAATAATAATTTCATTACAATTTGGTTGAAGAAGTCTATAAACTTTGACATCTTTAGAATAACCAACAAATATACACTTCTCACTTTTAGGCTGCAATTCTTTCCTTTTCTCATTAAGAATGTGAGCCCATGCTATACTACCAAATACATGGAAGTGACTTACATCTGGTTTAATTTTAGTCCGATCTTCTTCTGGTGTTATATTTTTAAGAGCCTTTGTGAGAGTGTGATTTACTATGTAATTTGTACCGTTGATTGCTTCTGCCCAATACTTTAGACTTAATCCCTTAGCTTGGATCATACAATTAGCCATTTCTTTTAATGTGTGGTTCTTTCTCTCGGCAACACCATTTTGTTGTGGTGTATATGGATCCGTGTGTTGCATTTGGATTCCCTTTGTAGTGCAGTAACTTGTAAAATTATTGTTCACATATTCTCCTCCATTATATGTTATTAACCTTTGAATTTGATGTCCATAATGCTTTTCTACAAGGGCCTTGTAGGCCAAAAACTTGTCAAAAAATTCGTTCTTAAGTTTTAATAAGTAAACCCAAGTACGTCTAGAAAAGTCATCAATGAAATTTAAGAAATACTTGCACCCAGAAAAAGAAGGAGAAGAAAGTGGACCACACAAATCACTGTGAACAAGTTGTAAAGGGCCCAAGGCGTTCTAAGAGGCACATTTGTAAAAAATGTCCCGATGATGTTTTTTGAGAACACAACTAGCACAAACACCATCTTTGCATGAAATAAGAGGAAGAACAATCACCATATGTTGATTACATAGTTGTTGCAATGAGCGATAGTTTAGATGACCAAACCACTCATGCCAAAGATTGCTCAAGTCATCGCTATGAGCAACAAAAACTGATGGAAAAGATGATCCAAAGTTGTCAAAATTGAATAACCTAGTAATATCATCAGAAATTCCAGTTGCAAGAACATGCTTAAGATCTTTTAGATCCTTGATTACAACTCGGTGAGGTGAAAAATCTACAGTTTTACCTTCACCTAAATGAGTGATTTGATATACTGATAGAAGGTTACAAGAAGTACTTGGAACACATAATACATCATGGAAATGACCAGTATCTACTTGAATTGTTCCATATCCTACAACACTAAGAGATCTATCATCATCAACAAATATTTTCTCGGTGTTACATTCATTTAGAGAAGAAAATATGTTTCTCTCCTTATCCATGTGATAATATGCTCCAGAATCAGTAAGCCACTCATCATAAGTAGAAGTAGAATTTGCATTGAAGGAGAAACTAGAAGCAGAAAGTGCATGTCCATGAGAAAAAGAATAAGAAGTAGAATCAATATTGATGTTGTGCTTCTTCATCACTGCTTCTAAATCTGCCATCTTCTTGAAACATTTGGACTCATTATGACCATCTTTATCACAAAAGTTGCAATGTCTGTCAGTCTTCTTATTTTTATATTTTGCTCCTTTGTCACCATTAGGAGTTGAATATATCTGAGTGGGTTTGGGAACCTTATGTTGCTTGTTTTTGTAGCTAGGATGTGGGTTTATCTTTCTGCTGGGAAACTAAGACTTTGTTGGAGGTACCTACAGTGCTGATCACTCCAAGTTGTACAAGCTTATCTTCCTCTCTAATCAAAGCAACACAAAAGGACTCAAGAGTGGTTTTTTGATAAGCTTTCACTAGAGAATCTCTGATGGCATAAAAGGTAGATACAAACACAGAATATGCACTACCTAAATTAGAAATAATAATATAGATGCAACATAAAAGGTAGATACAAACAAAAAATATGCACTACCTAGCTTAGAAATAATAATATAGATGCAACGCTCTTCCTCCATTTTTATCTCACATTCTTCACATAAAATTCTGAGTGTTTTAAACTTAGATAGATAGTCTCCAAGGATTCTGAGTGTTTTAAACTTAGATAGATAGTCTCCAAGGAAAAAAAAATAATTTGGACTTAAGTTCAGTACTTGATTTTCCAACTGTTGTGCTCAAATAATATTGAGTTTACCAAACACAGATTTAATCTTTTTCCAAGCTTCATCGAGGTCATCAATTTCTTTAAGGTGGAACCTTAAATCAAGAGAGATGGACATTCTGAATAGTCCATGTTCTTCATCACTCCTATTAGCCCATTTGACTTTCTTATCATCATCAGTGGTTTCTTTTTCCTTTCCCAAGGTAATCTGGTACAAGTCTTTACTTCTTAATAAATCTTCCATATGAGATTTCCATTAGAAGTAGTTGGTTTTAGTAAGCAAAATATTACTGGAAGAAGCCATATTAAATATGTAGATAATATGGATTTAAAAACCAAAACTGATGATCTCAATGGAAAGATGTCAAAAAATTAAGTGATTTAAAAAAAAAAAAAAGGCACTAAAAATGGATTT
>CBVK0100595307.1:0-27239 GCA_900067695.1 Picea abies | reverse complement strand
TGAAGTGACCCACTTTTATAAAGAGAAGTGGGGATCACTTTTACAATGAAGTTACTTTGTAAAAGAAAAGTTGCATGCAAAATAAATAACTCTAAAATAAAATACTAAAGCTACTTATAGAAATTCACTTTTATACTTGAAGTGAAATACACTTTACAATTTGAGCATGAACTTTTTCAAAAAAATTAACAAAAAGAGAGACTTGAACTCAAGACCTCTTACTTAATAAGGAAACTTTAACTAAATGGTATAGCAAAACATATTGTATTTTTTAACAAGAGGATTATGGTTGTTGTTGTCCTTGGAGAGCATGCTAAAAAAAATTCTTTCCACACAAGAAAAAAGTTTCGCTTCTCGATGACAACAAGGGTTAGATCTCGGTTAGCTTACCCGAAAGATGCACATTTTCCAATATGTTTATGATTTTCCAAGATCACACAGAACGTGGGGAAAAGAGCATACACATATCTAAATGAGTAGAAACCTGGAAACAAATAATATAAAACTGAAATAAAACCAAAGTAATACTCTGCAAAAATTTTAAAAATGCATATTAAGGCTTTATACCTCCAGATCTAATTGAAATGGTCGTATATTGGGCAAACAAAAACTTTTTAGAGTGAAACAAAAAGTGTTCCTAACTAAAAAAAGTGCTCCAGATGCAATGGAATAGTCCTCTCAGCTCATAAAAGTACGAAAATAACAAAAAATGGAGATGAGGAAACTCGGCTTCACGATCTCAGTCTACAACAAGAGCATGCCTTCAAACAATCTCTGATACCATATTCGACAACATAGGTATTCCAACAGAGGATGAACACCTTCAATAACCACTCACACAACCAAATCAAATATCAACACACAAATGTTTTGACATGGTAAAACCCCTACAGGGAAACATCCACGGCCCCAACCAATGCGACCACTTGGAGCAGTTTATTAATGCAAAAGAAAAAGATTACAAAGAGATTTTACAAGAGAGTTTATAGCAATCTATCATCGGAAAATGACCCTCCATGCTCTTTAAATAGAGATCATGGACCAATCAAATGTTAAGCCACATATCAATGGCCATTAAGATCGAGGAGAATATGAACCGTCGGATCACTCTCGGGAACATATCGTGATCGTCGGATTTACTAACTACAAATGCATACTAATTCATACTAAAGAAACACACTAAGAAACACACTTTTACCTAATGACACATTAGACCAAGTAGATTTTAACTAACTCCTAGGTGTCTAAATATCCTAACAATCATATCGAATGGACGATGTGTTATATTCTTTGAATGGTTATCTCCATGTGATGTTCATATGCATCATGGGGAGACAACTAGCTCCTCCTCTTTGGGGGTTCGAGAGCAAAGTTACTAAAAAAACAAATTAAAATAAATTGGGGTTGTTTTTGGTGTGGTTTTGGCCTATTTTAGCCATTGGTTTTTCAACCTATTGTAATCTAATCTCGGTTAATGGATTAGGGATGTAATCTAATCCAAGTTAATAGATTAGGGCATTGGATGCAGAAAAAAACCTAAATATTGTATTATGTATAGTCAAATTTAATACTAATAAAAAAGATAGAGTTGTGACTCTAAGATTTTCTACTTTTTTTGTTTAAGGGTTTCTAGGGTAAATCTTTGTGTACTATGTGTTTTCCATTGTTGTTATTTCTAATTTTCTTAGGAATTTGTATGCATTTTTCACTTCAAATTCAAAAATTACATTAAGTATCAAGGAGAGAATATTGGCTTCAACGAGACACCTATTTTGCTAAGGGTTAAACTCATTTTTGATAGAGAAATTTTATCTTAAGTCTATGATAAACTTGGTTTTAGTGGGAGCTCAGTGGTGGTGATTAGAGTGTTGAAAGAGAATGGTGAGTAGTGCTAAAATTGAGATTGAGAAATTTAATGGTCAAAGATTCAAGCTATGGAAGCTCAAGATGGAGGAATTTTTTGTAGATGAAGAACAATGGGTTTCCATGGATATTGGTACTACACCTATGGGTGTGGTAGTGGTAGATTGGACAAAGTTGTCTAGGAAGGCAAAGAGTACAATCTATATGTGTATTTTATATTCAGTGTTACTAAATGTCTCAAGAGAAGCTATAACCAAGGAATTATGGGATAAGCTAGGGACTTTGTATCCATCTAAGTCCCTGGTAAAAATAATTGTCCTTCGAAGCAAGTTGTACCTCCTAAGGATGAATGATGGAGAATGTGTGGCAGAGCATCTAAATTACTTTAACATTATGATAAGTTCGTTGTTGTCTATCAATATTAATATTTCTAATGAATATCAGTGCATTAATTTAACGTTTTCTTTGATAGATTCATGGGATAGTCTAGTTGTAGTTATTGGAAGTAATGCAACCATAATAAATTTTGATGATGTGGTTACATCCTTGTTATTGAAATAAATGAGTTGGAAAAACATGGATAGGTAGAGAACAAATGCATTATCTATAAGAGGTCATTTCTAGGATAGAAACAAAAATAAGTCTTTTGGGGGGGGGGATGTAAATCTCCAAGAAAAGTGGTAAAGATGGGAATTATAAAAATTAATGTAGATACAAAAGTGTTTAAAAAGGGAAGATATTGGATGATGTTCCTTCCATAGAAGGGACGACCTCCTCAAAGGAAGGAGGGGATGTGTACTTCAGTTCTTCAAGAACACATCGTTCAGATCATGATGTATTAGTTGATCGACTCGAGTGCTTATTTTCATATGACTCTTTAGAGGTAGTGATTTTGTGAATATGTAAATAATGGAGGTGATTTTTTCGTAGGAGATGACTGGACAACTAGAATCATAGTACATGAAAGTGTCAATTTGTTGCTCAAGAATTTAAGGATTAGAACACTCCATATTGTTTTTACATGCTAGATATGAATGTAAAATTGATATATGTAAGTAAGCTTAGTGATGCAGGTGTACATAATATGTTTAAAAGGAATCCTGCAAAATTGTTCAAGGAGAAATGGCATTGATAAGAGGAGTTTGGAATGAAACTATGTATGAACTATTGGGAAGAAATATCATTTATGGGTGTAATAGTGTTGTTTTTCTTGAGGGTGGAAATGAAGAAGACAAAACCCCTACACTCTTTAGAGAAAATAAAATGATATGGCATCAAATATTGGGACATATTGGAAAGAAGGGCCTTGGACCATTACATGGTAAAAGTACGGTTGAATGTATGTATGATTTCACACAAGATTTTGATTTTTGTGAACATTTCATATATGATAAATATAATCATGTAATATCCTAAAGTATTAAACATTTTATTAAATAATTTCCATTTCTGGAAATTCATATTTGACTTTATCAATACATTTGACTGTTATTTTTTAAAGTATTGTGTGAGATTTGGACTTTCCAACTGTTCTTTTTGATGGACAGATGTAAGAAACAAATTTTTTAAATTAATAAATGCAGGAAAAAAATGGAAAAAACAGGTGAGAAAGAATGACTATGACTCCATGAGTGGGGAACATGATGGAGCTAAATCAGAGATTGATTAGACAAGTGTTAGAAGTAGATTTTTGTCACTGGCAGCCCCTAAAAATTAGGGATTTCTAAAGCTGTGAATTTCCAATGATATAAATTAGCTTAATGAAAAGCTTGGTTGTTCTGAATCTACGATTGGGTGGAATGTGATTGTTCCATTTGTTTTTGACTTGTTGGTATATATATGTATCTCTTCCTACCAGTTATATTCATGTTTGTTTAATGATTTCCTTGTTAACTGCAGAAAATAGTTGAATACATGAGTATATGCATTTACAAAATATTTTGTTCATTCTACATAAATCCCAGAGTTGTTATGTTTCTGCAAGTCAAAATTTGAATCTATAAGAATTGTAATTTAGTAAATGAAACAACAATTCAGGCTATGTATTTATCTATGATATTATGCGGATCTTGTATAACTGTAGTAAATATGTGGAGATCTAAAGTCTCAGATTGTAGTAAAATAAATAAATAAATATCATACAAAAACTCTTACTTGTAAGGATAGTCTATGATAAGTTACCAACAAAGATTAATGAGGTTTCCAACATCGGAATGATAGTTTAAGCATGGAATTATAGATCAATCCTTACATTGCATAACCAAAATTCAGTATCATTAAACTGAAATGTCTCCTTAGAGAAAGATATTGTAAGTAAATTTACAAGTGAAAAACCAAGGTTTCTTTGAATAGATTTTGGAAGTTATTTTTTCCACATAGGAACCCAAGTACCTTGCTTGTATCACTGAGATTCCAATAGTATGGATTCCTTCCTTTAACTGTAGAAACATAGGGAAATGATTAGTCCAATGACATTAGGATTCAAGAATTAAAATATATTTTGATAAGCAGCTAGACGAACCATCCATTTTAAGGATTATCGTTGTCTAAGAAGCCAATAATGTGAAATCCCCCTTTCTGTTTAATGAAAAATGACTCGTATTACCACTATAGTAGTGATTTAATGCAGTAGTATTAATAAAGAATTGAAAATCACTTAAAAAAATTTGCATGCGATGATTCCGAGGTTGGAGCCGAATCCAGAAGGAGACGACACAACACATAGTTGATGAATATCTCTCTAAAATATAGTGGGTTCCTTCGCAAAACAGAAGGACCCATAATTAAAATAATATCCAAAATATTTCTCGGATCAAAATCTATATATAGCAATAGTAATACACAGGAAACGAATGCATGATGATCGAGAGATATTTTTATTCTTTTTAAGAACATATTTTGGATAGAATCGAAATGCATCATTTAGTGACCTATTACATAAAATACAATTTGATATGAAGACCCGAATACATTAAGGATTTAAATTTATCAAAGTCTACTACAGAGGAATAGATATGCAGGTTTTTTCGGTGGTAAACTAAGAGATTACTTGTAGTAAATAAAATAATATCCGAAGAACCTTTTACAGAGGCGTATTTAGTATGGATTGTGGTTATTCTTCACCTCAATGAAAGATTGAGGCTAGGTTTTCACATATGCATGGAGGGTATAGTTGAATACAACTCACATTATTCATCTACTTCCTTCTCACAAATTTAATACTATGTAGATATATTAATATACACCTAAATGAGTAACGACTTCAGATCTGTTCAGGCTCGATGCCTTACTCTAACTGTAACAAGTAATTCCAAAAATATTTGTATTTATATATTGTTCCTTTGATACAATACGACTGACTCTTGAAATAGAACCCAAAACAAAGAAGTATTGGTTGCACAAGTTTTGTAATAAAATTTATGTATCTTATTGCAAAAAGAAATAAAACAAATTATTGTCAAGATTTAAACTATAGTGCCACAATTTCAAATTGTGAAGGTAACTGTAAACACAAAGAAATCCATGTGTTGAAATGAAAAAAATTGTATGCTAAGGAACTCATTCCCAACCATATGGATATGGGTAGGAAACAACCATAACCCAGTTTCTGAGTTGAAAAATTTATAAATATAAGGACCTTCATTTTCTTAACAACCTTAAAAGGACTCACTTGGAGATGAATTGACTGGGGAAAACATCGAACAACCCTTGAGATTTAATTTTGATTTTCCAATATCTATTCACAAAGGAAAAACTCCCACATAGCTCATAGAGAAATAGGAGCCGAGCGATCAGAGTAACTTCATTTCGAATGTTGAGAAATAAGAGAAAAATCAAACCTCACATCCACTATGGAAATTGAGGAAACCTTGAGCCCATCGTAGTGTACTACATTTTTAAGGCCGAAGTATATTGTTTCTTGACCATTGGGATACCTTGTGAAGTCAAGAACGTGGCCCTGCATAGTTAGCTCAAGTGTTGGACAATCATGTTGGAAATAATGTAAAAAAAAATCGTAAGTATAGAAGAAGTGTGCAGAAGAATAAGGAAGATTAGGGAGTGCGCAGTTGAGGCGTATTCGGGAGGAAAGTTCATAGAAAGAGGCATAAAACAGAGGAATAAAATAGACTAATAAATAAGAGAAAAGAATAAAGCAGAGAATAAAGTTGGAGAAGAAAGAAGGAGAAAATGAAGGATGACAGTCCAAAGTTCTAAAGATAAAAGGACGTGCAAAAGCCTAAAGGATGGCAATTAGAGTGCAAAAGAAACATGCAGATGAAAAATCAGGTGAAAGCATCCTGAACAACATGTTAAATTGAAGTTAGCATGTATTGTAATAGGGTTTTGGGGATGAACAAGGTAGGTGTTTAAGCCCTAGAAATAATGTATAAATATGTAATGGGTTCTGAGAATAAGGGTTGGTTTCCTTTTTGTTTATTTTTTCTAGGTTATGTTTAGTTATGTTTTGTTGAGTACGGGAGTTCTTCTCAAGAGGTACTAGGGAGATGATGTAGAGAGATAAAGCCTTTCACTGTAGAGTGGCTAGGCTAAGAAAAGGACAGGATAACCATGATGTATCTTTGTAAGTGTAGTGTGCAAGCTTGAAGCAATTACCAAATGAATAATAAAGAAGCCAATTATTTTGGACGTATCCCAAAGTTGAGTGAACCACATTAAATGTCGTGTTGAATGTATTTTGTGTGATTTCTTATGGAATTTATCTAGATGCATATTAAAGTAGATTTGTCTTATGTGCAATCATGTTGCAATAGTTATGACTGTTAAAGTAATGGGTTTATGTTGTAATCTGGAATATAATGGTAATATGAATCTAAGATTCACTAAGTAACTAAAGAAGGGAACTTGCATAATAACATGCACAAAATAGATAATTAAGAATGAATAGAATAATAACCTTCCATTCCCTTACCACTGCAGAAACCAGGTTCCTATAGTTCCAATAGATACCTCGGGTGAGACTTCATCCGCCCATGCAGGTGATGCCAAAAGATATGTTGTATGAATGGTTTTCTTGGTGAAAGATAACTCGAACCTAGGGTCTTACAACTGAACACATCACTAAAAAATGGTTATGTTGTCGGGACCCAGATTCTGTGACTAAAGGAATGTTTTGGAGGTCAAATAAGAAGGAATATTTAGAGTGGTTAGAAAGGAAGGAATGCGATTTTTCCCAAAAAGTGAATAGAAACCCTTAGCTCAGTAACGAATAATGGATGGAAAGGTGTGTATACACAGAGTTGCATAAAATTTTCTTTGGTGAATTTTCAATTATTTTGATGGATTGGTTAGAAAGATTAGTGGAGAACATTGGAAGGTACCGAGATGCAGGGCCGAGGAATTGGATTCTTGAGTTGGTAAGACAAATGAATTATGTAAGTAATAACACTTCTCACATAGTTAATTTTTGGTTGAATAGAATATTACGAGGATATATTGTAGAGTTCGCAGTAGATTGTACCCAATCATACAATGTTGCACAAAGGGACTTCTTCAAAGGTCCATGAAATCATTGGGTAAATGGATAAAGATGTTGTTGTGTGACAAGTGTGTGATGAAAATGGAATCTGAATGCTAAAGGGATTTGTGCACATATGGGAATCGGGGGATGACAAGAGGATAATATGAGGACAAGAGAGAAGGAAGGAAGTGATGAAGAGAGTCGAGGAAGATATACCAGAGGAAGAACAATAGTTTAGAGAACTGCATAGAGGAAGGAGGTACAAGAGGCAAAAGACTAGGGATGAGAAAGGAGAGACGCATAACGATCCAAAGGGGAGAGGACCTTGTGCAATAATCCAAATAGTGAAGATACCACACATAAGAGGAGAGGAAGAGGAGTTCCAATCCATTCCAATAATAGAGGAGCTAATTGTTGCCCCTTGACCAAGTTTTGAAGAATACTTGGTCATATTTGACCATTTTTGGGACTGCGACAGCTTGCCAAAGATGGAGTGCAACACGAAGCGGAAAGTAGAGAAACTAGACCTATTTTTGGGTCCCTTTAAGGTTTTGGGTTGATGTAACAGGAAACGGATGTCGGCCCATGGTTTTACCCATGCTTAGGTTCATTTTGTAATCTATAAAAAGATACTTAGGCAATGTAAGTAGAGGATGGTAGTACATCTATGTGATGTATAGCTAAAGGCTTAGTGCTAGTAACTGGATCTATGTGATCAGATGTATATTGCAAGTGCTCTGTGCATGATTGTAAGGAGATTGAAAAGCTAAGTGCAAGTTGTTGTATTTTTGTGTTGAAGTGTAAGGAAGAAGGATCTAGCGAGCCATGCAGATCTTTTGTCCTGTGCGAAGTAAGGGTCATTGAAGCTCTGTGCTGTAACCGCTTGACCGAAATAATATAAAGAAGAATACTTTGTGGACATAGCCCCAGGGTGGGGGTGAACCACGGTAACTTTGTGTATTGTGCTCTATTCTTTGACCTAATGTGTTTATCTCCTTCTTGGCTAAGTGTTTGATGCCATTAAATAGATTTAGTTATGCTTTGTGCTTATGACATAGGAATGAATGTTAGATATGATATATAAGATGCTTAGTGTCTGATCTGGTGAACCCAATCTATCTTGTTGTATCTAAGTGTTAAGTCTTCTTGAATCTAAGTATATACTGCAATGCTCTGTGCTATTTGCGAAGTGTTGTAAGGGTCGAATATTGATGGATAAACTATGCTAGATAATTTCTAAGTGCTATAATCACAGATCTGTGTCCCAGCTAAGGTTGCAGACATCTGAGTCCTGCAACCACCCCTGCCTCTACCTCGGGTGAGATTTCATTTGCTTCATAGGTGTTGCCAAAAGGGCCAGTATTTAGGGTTTGTTAGTGTGCTCTTGAGCGTGAACCCTAGGTTTGCCTCTGTGCCAAAAAATGGTTCCATTGCCAGGACCGAAACTGTGATTGCTGGGAACTAAAGAAGAAAAATCTTTGTGCGTAGATCTGTTGCCCTAGTGCACAATATTCTACTTGATCTGTGAAGCTTTGTGCCGAGAAAGAAAGGTCAGATATGAAGAAAAGAGGTCAAATTTGCAAGAAAAGAGGTTGATACTGAAGAAAAGAAGCGAGATCTGAACGCTCTGTGCTCTAAGAAAAGTAAAAGTGGAAATTTCTAAAAGAAAGAGGCCTGATCTATAGAAAGGAGGTAAGATCTGTAAACTCTGTGCTCTTATCAAGGTAACAATAGTTAAAAGTCTTAGATCTGAAAAATTTGTGCTCTATATAGGTAAGATAAGTGGAAATGTTTTGTTTCTGAAGCATGAATTTAGGTACGCTTGATAGATTTTGTCCTAGCCTGAAAACTAGGGCATGGTTAGATGGAAGAAAATTTGATAGATTTGATAAGAATAATGATAGATATGTTATACCTATTCATAGAAAGAATATTTGGACTAACAGATGGATGCAGGATCCTAGAAACAATTTTTTACAGGCTAATTACCATGACCCTAGTGTACAGTACAAAAGAGGTTGGTGGACATTTAAATTAAAGAGAGGATTGACCCTATGTTACAGTTGCAGAAAAGCAAGACATCTAGCTAATGAGTGCCCTGGTGGAAGAACAAGTTGTCTTTGTTGCAAGGCTTTGGACCATGAAGTATTGGATTTCCCTAGAATGATTGCCAGGCTTCAAAAAATGAATCTACGTGAAGAAAACCTTAAGGCAGATCCACAAATAGTAGAAACCCAGAAAGAATCAAAGAAGATGTTACTACATATGAAAGAAACCTTTAGTGATCACTGACATATCAGGCTATCAGAGATCTTCAAAGAAAAAGAATGCATCGAAGTAAGAATAGAAGACTTCAATATTGACTGTGTTCTAGATGAGGAAACACAGGTGAATGTCATGACAAAAAGAACTTGGGAAGCTATAAGGAGATCTCCTATAAATCCATCCCTAAGTGGAATAGGGTTATTCAGAGGAAAAATGGTAAACCTATGTGGAAGTCTCACTCAGATATCTATGAATGTCAATGAAATCCTGACAGAGGAAGATTTTGAAATCATCAAATTTATTGAGGACAGTGCCCCATTTACTATGTTACTTGGAAATCCTTGGATTGAAAGAGATCACACTAGAAAGAAGGCAAAAGAAAAAGTTTTATAACAATGGAGACAAGAGTTAAAAGACTTCAGGACCAGAAAGATCATGCAGTTGATTGAAGAACAGAAAAATAGATCGAAGCCATTTCACACTAGAAACCCAGACTTTGAAGTTATCAGAACGCCAGAGGATTCACAGAAGAATGAAGTCTCCATCGCAGATAAAGAAGAAACGTTATCCCTGAAACCCTAAGAAAGAACATCAGCAGCGTGAAGTAACTATATCCAAGGAAAATAGAAATCAGAATGGGAAAAGAACCACTGAGATGAAGCTCATGGGAAATAAAGCTAGGAAGTTAAGTAAGAAGAAGGTGAAGATGGAAAAACTATAGAAGACTCTAGATGGAACTTCACAAAAAGAGAAATTGCAAAATTCGAGCTTCGCTGAGATATAAGAACAACGACATGGGTCACTTCACCATGACGAAGAGATATAGCCGTTGGATGCCAATATGTTCATTCGAATGCCACTCCGAACGGGTCAAAAAGAAATTATGGGTTACCACTAGACTATTGGAAAGCACCATAATGGATAGAACAGAGTTAATGAAGGCCCCATGTCCGTTGCAAGTAGACCGTTGCTGAGATTGCCTATTTAGCTCGTCATGCCATGCCTGAAGAACACTTTTTCCAATTAAGAAGTTGAAGCTCGCAGAATTAGAAAGTGTCCATAGTGATCATCACACCGTTGTTATTTATCCTAGTACAATGCTTAAGACCAGTGTGACCCCAATTATTTTCCTTGGGTGTATATGTCCGACGAGCTCAACACAGCTGAATAATCTGTAAGAGAGTTACTCACTAGCCTCAGAACCGAATGATTCATGTCATAAAGAGGGTTTTCTATGGGTTTAAAGGCATCGTCGATGAGAGGAACATAAGCCTCCCCGTCGACTACTCGAGCAGGAACATCTCGAGCCGACACAGAAAGAAGAACTAAGCATAAAGATGACATAACCAATGCAAAGTTAGTACCGTCCATCCTACCAGCTTACATACACCCCCTGTGCGGTGCGATTAACTAGGACAACATCCCTTGAGGCTTTGAATACACCCTAGTCACTGCTTATCTACCAAAAGGAGTACAAACCTATTGCACAGATCAAGACAAGGTTGCGGCGTTGAAGTTTTGCGACTTCAACCTAGGAGACCGTAAAGATTACAACATGCCTGCCTGCACAAGTACTTAACCAGAACCAACGGCAAGAATTCCAAGATCATCCCTCAGCAATGGATGATGAATCTAGAGTAGTCTATGTTGCTTAGCGTCATGAAAATACCGCACTTCAACAGACACAAAGAGGTGAATTCTTGTGTAAAACTACTGCTAGAAAGTTACCATGGAGGATACATGTGGGTAAACCACCGCATATCTGTTGATCTGACGCCGATCAATAGGATCATCAGGCTTAGTATGCAGGGCCCTGATCCCCATGATTACTACCCTAGAAAGAGCACGGACCGTGCTCTTTCATAGAAGATTAAAGAAGCTTATGGCAATGCTGAGAAGGGCACGCGAGGCTACAAGGTAGCCTCTATCAAGAGTGGCATAGTGTGCCTTGCATGCCAACTGATAGCAGGGAAATTGGTACGTAAGAACATACTAACTAAAGTATCAGGCTTCATAGTTGACCTCGCAGGAAAATGTACAAAGGGACTACATATGAACTTGGCGAAGTACTTGGTCAACCAACTAGAGATTGACTGCAGAGAAGCCCAGGATCAAGGGCATGAATTCCATTTTAGCTGGATGCTAATATTGATCACTTTTGTTGCATGGGAACTACCGGAAGGTGAAACCCTCTCGGAACTCGACCAATTTGATCCCTTAGCTGCGAAGTTCATTACTTTATGGTACTCGAATGATATGAACGAACAATGGCAATCAAATGTCATTTTTCATACATACTATAACCAACTGAAAGCAGCCATAGGGGGTGAACCTCGCATAACCCCAAACACTTTACAAAGGTTCTGACCTCTGATAAATTTTAGCATGTATCGCCACTTTATATACCTAACTCCACGCACCAATGAACACCAGGAACAACTTCAGTCCTATTATAAGTTGACAGAAGAAAACCTGGAAGAAATCACCAAGGAATGGTTAGTGAAACTCCTTATATCAACAGATCCAACAGATATGTCTAACATCGATAGCCCAGAAGTTGCGCAGAATACACCTAGGCCCAGTAAGGAGAAGAAAACTAAGAAGATAAAGAAAGATGAGGAAATCCAGGATGCCGACAGTAGATCTATAAGGATGGCTTCCACCACACCCGATCACAGAGGTAATAAGGAAGACTTTGAAGAAGTTGAACAAAGGCCAGAGGATGAAGTAGAGATCATAAAGAAAAGAAAGGGTTCACCTCCAAAATCTTCTTCCAAGAAGAAGTTGAAATCATCCGTGACTAAACTGACAACCACACTCACCCTAGATGACTTTAGCTTTCTCCTTGCGACTATGAATGAAGCTATCGAAGAGATAACAGAAAAACAGGTAGCCAAGCAAGAGGCCATGTACAACAGAATTGAAATCGAGCTCCAAGGAGTAAAGAAAGCACTTCAATCGAGCTGCGCATCTTCCACTGCACCCCTTCCATAAGGAACAACAGAAGCAGGAGATGAACCGGTTCAACTCCACAGGATTGCTGACACAGTAGAAGTACGCCTTCGAAAAGTAGAAGAAGAAACAGCGTAGGCCACCCAGGCCCTAAAGAAAGCACAAGATTAAATCATAGAGCAGTGTCGAGCTGGACAACAAGAGAAGGAGGCCATCCAAGTGAAATTTGACAAAGACAGAGAAAAAATCCAAAAGGAGAAGGAGAAACCTCTCATGAAGCAAGTCGAGATCGAAGAAGCTGTCAAAAGAGCATTTTGCTTTGTGACTGGCTTAGAACAGAAGGCAGAAGAACCCTTATACCATCAAGTGATGAAGCTTGCTAAAGTTATTCAGCAACTTCAATAAAGATTCGTGGACTTAGAACTTCATATCATCCCAAGAACCCCGCAAGAAGAGTGCGACCAATGAGAAATAAATGCTTGGAGTAGAGTAGAAAGGATTAAAACACTCACCGAAGAATACAAACAATTAAGTAGCAGAAGTGTGCAGATACATGAGAACCTAATCGAGAACCTAGAATTGCATAAACTGGAGTCGCGACTCTAGGAAGTGAAGCAACATGCAGATAGACTTCAGATGAAGTTGAAGGCCCTATCAACCATAGAGAAAATGAAGTGATCCCATGAGAAATGCATCACACAGTAGCAGATCCACATGATCCAAAGCAAGGTAATGGAAGTAACTCAACAACTTCAACCTTTGTAGGATAAGGCATGCCAGCTATTCTTAGAGATTGAGAATCAAGGAACAAAGCTAGAACAAATCGTGACTACAATAGAACAATGCCTAGAAGGACCAGCCAATAATGCACTTATCCAAGAGTTCATTGAGAAAGAGGAAACCGCAAAGAAGCAAGTCGAAGTAGCTCAAGCTAAGATCGAGGCATTCGAGGAATAATTGGTTAGACCTGAGTGACACGAGATGAGTCACAGGAGAGTGTTGGGGGCCTGTTGGACCTTGACCAAGTTTTGAAGAATACTTGGTCATATTTGACCATTTTTGGCACTGTGACAGCTTGCCAAAGATGGAGCGCAATGCGAAGCGGAAAGTAGGGAAACTAGACCTAGTTTTGGGTCCCTTTAGGGTTTTGGGTTGATGTAACGAGAAAGGGATATCGGCCTGTGGGTTTACCCACACTTAGGCCCATTTTGCAATCTATAAATAGATACTTAGGCAATGTAAGTAGAGGATGTTAGTACATCTATGTGATGTATAGCTAAAGGATTAGTGCTAGTAACTGGATCTATGTGATCAGATGTATATTGCAAGTTCTTTGTGCATGATTGTAAGGAGATTGAAAATCTAAGTGAAAGTTGTTGTAGTTTTGTCCTGAAGTGTAAGGAAGAAGGATCTAGCGAGCTTCACAGATATTCTGTTCTGTGCAAAGTAAGGGTCATTGAAGCTCTGTGTTATAACCGCTTGACCGAGATAATATAAAGAAGAAGACTTTGTGGACATAGCCCCAGGGTGGGGGTGAACCACGGTAACTTTGTGTATTGTGGTTTGTGCTTTGACCTAATGTGTTTATCTCCTTCTTAGCTAAGTGCTTGATGTGATTAAATAGATTTAGTTATCCTTTGTGCTTTTGAGATATGAATGAATGTTAGATACGATATATAAGATGCTCAGTGTCTGATCTAGTGAAGCCAATCTATCTTTCTGTATCTAAGTGCTAAGTCTTCTTGAATCTAAGTATATACTGCGATGCTCTGTGCTATCTGCGAAGTGATGCAAGGGTCGAATATTGATGGATAAAATATGCTAGATAATTGCTAAGAGCTATAGTCACAGATCCGTGTCCCAGCTAAGGTTGCAAACATCTGAGTCCTGCAACCACCCCTGCCTCTACCTCGGGTGATACTTCATCTGCTTCGCAGGTGTTACCGAAAGGGACGGTAGTTAGGGTTTGTTGGTGCACTCTTGAGCATGAACCCTGGGTCTTCCTCTATGCCAACACCATTAATTCCTACTCATACTGGATCCTATGTTGAATCCACAACTCCATGTGCATCACCACAATCGGAAATAACAGTTAAAGGCTTATCAAAATAATGTATAGTTAGCAAGGGGGGACAAATTAGTAGAAATCATAGGAGTGGAAGTAGTGCGTAGAGTGAGAGTCAACCAACATCACCAAGGCAAGGAACTACACGAGGAAACATGGCAGGGATAGACAACACCCTCATACTTCCCGAGTTTCAGGGAGTGGGGTTAGAGGACCCATAACAACATCTATTTTTCTGTGAGACAATTTGGGCCACTAATAATGTCCAGGATTAGGCTATGAATATTGTGCAATTAGGAATAATATAACAATGATAGAGATCCAGACATCAATCACACATATGACAGAAAATATACGTGGTTTACCCTCTCTCTAGGGCTACGTCCACATAACTGTGCTTATGATTTATTAAGGTAAAGCATACAATTCTTATCTGAGCTCTTAGCTAGAAGATATTCCTTCTTCTCTCTCTTTCTCTCTCCTTCCTACGCACCCAACTGCAGGACTTGACCTTCGCACATAGTTGAAGATCTCACAATACAATCCTCTCCCTCCACAAGAGAGCTATAACAACAATATCATACCAATACTCAATGACCAACCTGACCCAGGTCCTCTTGACCTTTATTTATACATTACAATCCCTCATCGACAGCCTTAGGTCGAAACCTAGGTGCCAAAACCCTAGATACCAAAACCCTAGGTGTCTAAAACCCTAGGTCAACTTGAACTGCTTTTTCTAGGCTTCGCCTACCTATCTTTCCTTCTTCATCGCATTGTGCTCCAAAGCATACAATGATGGATTTCTTTGCTTGTTGAGTTGTCCACGATCCTTCTTCCTTGCTAATCTGTCATCCCTAATCTCCTCGTCAAATGACTTTCTTTTTCGCACTTCACTCCATCTTTCCTTCTCTTTTTCTCACTTCGACTCAGTAACCGTTACTGTGTCTCCCGTGAAGCTCTCTTTTTACCTTTACTTCCTTGTTCTTCACTTCCTTCCATAACCAAGGGCCAACATGCCCCCAACACTCACTTGTGACTCGCCTCGAGGCACTTCAAATCTGATCCTCTTGTCTTACTTTGAATTCGGACTACGCAGTGCATCCCTTGCTTTCTGCTTTATGCCTCCTTTACATCCTTGTGAAGACTATCTTTTCTATGTCTGGTACCCAGTTTCAACTACACCTGGTACTTGGACCATTTTCCTCATGCTTTTACTAAGAGTTGCGAGGCAACTGGTTATCATAGTATAACTTCAGCCGACTCCCATTCACCAATCCTTCCTTCCAGTCTCCCTTCAATGTCTTTAGATGCACAAATCCTCCTTCTGTAACATAGGCAATATCATATGGTCTAAGACAATGTGTTCTAAACTTGCCAGGGTGTTTTATAAACTTACATTCATACACTAGTACTAAATCACCTTGCTTGAATTTCTTCTTCTTGATGTGCCTGTCATGATAGGCCTTTTCTCGTTCCTTCTGAACTTGCTGATGGAATCCTGCAATGAATCTGTCTTCTTCCAGTTCAACCAACTGTGCAAGCCTCTCACAAAAAACATCGGTATCATCCATGTCTATAAATGAAACAATTCTCAGGCTTGGTATTAAGTATTCCATCAGGACAACAACTTCAAGAACATAAACCAACTTGAAGGGGGTCTGCATTGTTAATTTCTTGCAAGTGGTTCTATAAGACCAGAGTACTGCTGGTACTCTTAAATTCCAGTCATCCCTGTTCATGCTGAAAATATTTGTCAATGTTGTCTCCAAGATCTTGTTGAATGATTCAACCATTCCATTTGTTTGTGGATGGTAAGGTGTACTCTTCTGACGGTGGACTGCAAATTCTTCAGTCAGGGCTTCAACTGTCTTATTGATGAAGTGTGTACCTTGATCAATCATAAGGTTCTTGGGGCATCCAAACCTGGTTATTATGTCATCAAATATAAAATGCATAGTTGCAGTTGCACTACAGTCCTTGACTACTCTGGCTTCAGCCCATCTGGTTAAGTATTCTATCGCAGTAATAATGTACCTTGCTCTTGTGTGCTTTCCTGGTGGGTTTATAGGTCCCATGAAGTCAATGGCCCACTTTTCAAATGATTGTAGGGTTATTTTCCATGCTAATGGCATCTCATCTCTTCTGGATGGTATTCCAATTCTTTGGCATACATCACATGCTCTGGCATACTCTTTAGCATCTCTGTGTAACATAGGCCACCAAAGGCCAGCCCGCAAAACCTTTTGCGCAATTGATTTCCCTGTGTAATGTCCTCCTGTGATGCCTTCATGAGCTTCTGCAAGGATCAATGGTCGCTCTGTCTCCATAACACACCTCCTTAATATTTCATCCGGTCCCATTTTATACAGTTGTCCAACTATAAGTGAAAATTCTTCAGCATGCACCACTATATTTTTCTTCTAAGGAATTGTATACTCACTTGGAGCCATTCCTGTTGATAGGAAATGGACTATGTCTGCGAAGTGGTCATAAATCTTTCAAATGGTGAGCAACTGTGCATCCAGTAATGTATCCTCCAAATTGGTAGGTTCTCCACCATGTTCCAACCTTAATAAGTGGTCTTGGCCCTTGTTCATTCTTCCTGGCTTAACTATGATCTCAAAATCATATTATTGAAACAGTAGAAGCCATATGCATATTCCCCCTCCCCCCAACACTAGATTGTTGACTAGGTACTTCAACGTGGAGTGATCAGTAAACATTTTAAAGTGTCCTCCCAACAACTAGTGGCAGAATGTTTGCAATGCATACACCATGGCTAGTCCCTCTCTCTCTGTAGTGGTGTAATTAACTTTAGTTGTGGATAGCTTCCTACTGGAAAATGCTAATGGATGATCAATGTCCCCTTATCCATGTTTTTCCAGTACTACTCCTAATGTAATAGAAGATGCATCGACATGTACATGAAATTCTTTTCTCCAATCTGGAAAAACCAGAATGGGCATTGTAACCATGTTCTATTTCAGTGTGTCGAAGCTCTATTGAAATTCATTTGTCCACTCATACTGAAAGTACTTCTTCAACAACTTCTCCATTAGTTCTATAGTTTGGGCATATCCTTTGATAAATTTCCTTTTATATCCAGTATGGCCCAGTGCAGTGCACAGTTGTTTGACTGAAGTGAGAGGTGGAAAATAAGCTATAATTGCAATTTTAGATGGGTCAACCAGCAACCCCTGCTTGCATACAATATGACCTAATAACACTCCAAATGGTGAGAAGAAGATGTATTTCTTCAAATTCAAAGAAATTTGACACTACCTTCATTTGTCCAACATTAACCTTAGACATTCAATATGATTTTTCAACAAACTAAAAAAACTCCAGTCATCATAGTATGCTTCTAAAAATTTATGCAAAAATTCTTTGAATGCTTCGACCACTACCCTAGAAAATATGGATGGGGAATTCTTCAATCCAAATGGCATTATTGTATATTGGTAGGATCCCCACTCTGTGGCAAACATAGTCTTATGACGGTCCTCCTTGGCAATGTGGATCTGATGGTATCCTGAAAAGCCATTTGTAAAAGAATATACTTCCTGGCCTCCCATGTTATCCAACACTTCATCTCTGAATGGTGTAGGGAAAGGGTCTTGTAGACATGCATCATTCAAATTTATGAGGTCCACATAGATCCTGATTTCTCCTATCTTATTTTCTTGTACCACCATAGGGCTGATCCACTCTAACTCTTCGACAGGTTCAATAATTCTTTCTTCTAGCATTTTGTCGAGCTCGATATTCACTTTTTCCTTGTATTTCGGGTTCAGTCTATAAGGTATTTGCTTGAATGGATTCACATCTGGTTTCAAAGGTATTCTCATCTCACCCATAGGCCCTTTTATTACCTTCATATCAATGAACTTGGTCGGAGACAAGTCATGATATTCGTGCAATAACTTTGTAATCTTGTTAATGGTAGCATCATCCCAATAATCTTCGACATTGGCAGGCTTCAGTGTCTCCTTTGTCGCAATATTGAATTTCTTTATTTTGATTAGTTGTCCTATGAATGGCAAGTCAACTCCTGGTCCTTCCACATTTCTGTGGCCTTCTGTCTCAGTGATGTTTACCTTCCTCGGATCATCATCTTCATCGGCATTAATGTTGTAACATCCTTGCAATTTATGGAATGGCGTGGTCCATTCATCCTCTTCTTGATCCAAAGGGAGGCCAGATGCCTCCTTAAATACTTTTTGTCTCACAATATGTAATTCTTGGTACACCGAAGGAAATTCACTTTCAAACAAAAATGTGGTTACAAAATTCTCAATCATACCTTCCCAATCTAAAGTGTCGAGGCACAACTCCTCTTGAAGGTACCAGTTGATAGGGATCGTATCCATCGTGTTAATGAATATGTGCACCCATTTTTCTCGAGGAATGTCACTCCAGGCCTCTTCGCATCTTCACACATGGTCCTTTGGGCAACTTCGACCTATGTACCTCACTTCGCAATTCCTACTTGTGCTGAGAACCGTGCTGTCATCAAAGTTCGACATTGTGTCCGGTCTATGATGTTTCCTTTGTGCGTCCCCCACCATATTGATGGTGTGGCTTTCATGGCCTCATCCATTGCCAAAATCCTCTATTGTGTTGGTACACTTGTCTCAAACTCTGATAAGAATTTTTCTAAAGGGTTCAGTCCATCAAATGTGGGTAAGTTACTCACTATTGTGTCAATCCAGCAAACCTCTTTGGTTAGTCTAGCACATCTTCTGGTAGTTACTTCATACATCTTGTTCTGCCAATTCTCCATCACTTCTTCTAAGTCTCATGAACACGTGTTGTCTCTTTTCCAGCTCAGATTCCCATCATTTGTAGGATTGATATAATCCTATTGTTTGGCTGTTAGTTTGTAGATGTTTTCCAGTTTGTACATGTGGTCTTCTTCTCTGATAGGCTCTGTGTATCGAGGACCCTCATTTGGATCTAGAGGTGCAATGAACCTAAGGAAATCTCTTTTAAATTTCATATGCCTCTTATTTAGATTAACAACAGTAGAATTGTTGAAGGCCCAATCAATTCCTAATAATGCAGGGTAAGGGCAGTTGTCATCAACAATTTCAATTACCTCAAAATCTGCAAAGGTTCTAACTCCATCGATTCCCATAGGGACATGCTCCAATCATCCAAATGGGATGAAAACTTGTTGATTAGCCATTCTAAGACTGATATGGGAATATATCAACTTCAATTTTCCCATCAGTGCCCAGGTTTGCTTCATCATGACATTGACCTCCGACGCTAAGTCGAGGACCACATAGTCTATATCATATTCTCCTATTTCAACATTCAAGTGTAATTATTTATTTGTCCTTCTCCTTTTCCCAATTTGGTGCACTTCCCTATTCAATAAGGAGTCTATCTTTCCTAGCTCATACTGCTTGATTAAATCTTCTAATTCTTGTACAATGCTTTTATCTTGAATCAAATTAACATAAGCGCACAAAAATTCCATGATTTTGCTTACCTCTTTTCCTTCTGTTGGCGATGCAGACTGATCAAACACCTAAGGCATGCCATATTCTTTGATTTCTGGTTTTTTCTTTGATGAAGACCCTTGATCTCCTTTGAACTCTTTTCTTGCCTCCTCAAATATCTATGTTTCTTTCTTAGCATCGAACATTGGGGTCTTGTCTGTAGATTTCCTGACTCCATGGTCATCTGTAGTCTTTCCTTGGGTTGCTCTATCTTCTCCTATAGCAATGCCTCCTCGAGTGATAACAACCACTCTAGGGTTTGCTCCGCGAGGTTCAACATATATCAGTTGCACTTGCAGATTTTGTTGAGGTCCTCATCTTTCCTGAAGCTTAGCTAGCAGCAAAGGGTAGTCCTCGATGACATGCTTGAAGGAATTGCAATAACTGCAGGCTGTGCAAGGGTTCTTGCAGTCCCTCACTAAATATCCTGGCTATGTGTAGTTGTAATAGATTATTTATCCTCGGCCTCAAACCATACCTCCTCCTTGTCCTCGTCCTCTGTATCCACCGTGAGGATTGAAACTTCCTCTTCCTCAGGAATTATACTGTGCATTTTTTCCTTCTTGGTGTACTTTTCCTTGGATCTTGTATATGTCTCTTGATATTTCGTGCATCAGGTCAAAGGCCCTACAATATCTATCATCATGCCCTACAGACTTACATAATGTGCAGTACAAGTTTGTGGGTGTCTGAACATACTTCTGCATATAGTATCACTCACCAGGGCGATGTTGGTTTTTGCATACTTCACACTAGGGCAGGTTAACTTGCTTCAAGGGGATCAACGCTCCTGAGGCCAAATATTCATGAAACAGGGGACAATGTTCTTTATCATGACCTTCAAATCTGCATCTTACACACCAAATATCTTCTCTTTTGTCCTTTCCCTTATCCTTCTTCATATCCTCAACCTGCAGAGACAAACTAGTTAGCTTTCTCGGGATCTGGCTCATGCTTGAGCTAGATTATCCCATAGGTGTTGATTCAAGCTTCAGGGCGATCTCCAAAGCTTCTACCTGTGATGTAATCTTCTACTGTATCAGAGGAACTTTTATGTGTGGTAAAAGAGCAGCGATGATCGAACTCATCTCATCTGGGATCTTAAAAGTCAATTGGCCTGTTAGGGTCTTGAATCTATGATCGAACTCCCAAACAAGTTCGGCTACCTTCTGTTTGATATCCTTCAGCTATGTAATACACTATGACTCTGAATTAGGTTACTTAAACTCTGCAACCAACGCATTTTTGATCTCATTTAGTTTCTTAGGTTGCGCAAGTCCTTGGACAAGATTCATGTACCAACTTAGCATGCAATCCCTCAACGTAGTGCTAAACTGGTTTCTTTCAACAACTTCATCAGTAATATTTTTAATGTTCCATATGGCTCACACAAGAACCAGTTCTGATAAAGATCTTCAAATTCATCTCCTTTAAAGATAGGGAGCCCCATCTCATCTTCCATAAAGATCCCTAGGTTTCTTGTTCGAGTAGATGCTGAACTACTAGTAATAGTAGTCTGCAGACTCTGGTGATTCAGAATATTCTGATTACTTAGTGTTTCCAGAATAACATAAGGATTGATATTACTTACTTCAATGGTCTGTGCAGTTCCTGATGTTTCTGGCTCATTCTGGAAAAGTTCTTCAGCTTCCTCTTCCTCTGCTCTAGTGGGTTCTGAATGTTCTTCGTCTATTAGATCTACCTCTTCTCCATTATAGAAACCCTCATCTCTGTAGTTGTTCTTGAACAAGTTCTCAAGGTGAACCCCTCAGAATACTTTCCCACTGTGCATATGTCCAGCTTCTGTGTCACTGTCGGTGTTCAAATTCTTGAACATTAGCCTTTTCAGATCCAACCAATCTACTGTATCTTCAAGACGTTCTTTTCATGCAACAACATCTTGATTCTTAGCTTCAGAAATTGTAAAAATTTTCCTCTGGGTCCTTTGAAGAAGTATCTCTCGGCTTGGCTATATGATTATGTTCTGTCAACAACAAATTCAGTGATATACCCTCCAATGGTACTATCAAACCAGTGATCTACAACCCTTGATATAACGTTGTTGACTCTCTTAACCTTCTTAATCAACTCCGACGTCCATACCACAAGAGGTCTAGATCTGATCTCGAACTGGGTATCGACTAACCTAGATAACCACTTGTATAGCTCTTTATGGATTCCTCCAAAGAATATCTCTTGAATATTGGTGAAGATGTGTCTCTGCAGCCAACCTTCAGTACTTATCTTAGGGTTCTTGTTTTGGGCTTCAATGAAGTCCCTCTCTTGATCCTCTATCCACTTTTGAATCTCTGTCTTCGATGGGAACCACCTTGACATTACCTTACATAGATTCTTGTCACGACAAAAGAACCATTTGTTGGCACAAGGTCAGACCCAAGGTTCACTCCAAGAGCGCACCAACAAGCCCTAGCTATTGGCCCTTTCGGTAGCACTTGTGAAGCAGATGCAGTCTCACCCGAAGCATCTAAGAGGGGGGTTGCAGGACAAAAATGTCTACAACTAGGGGAATATCAAGTGGATCTATCACAACAACAATACAACATTCATATAATACTTACCAACTAGGTCTATCCTGCACATCTATAGATTCGATCTAACATAAGACTGCAAATAACAATATAACAATGATAGAGATCTAGGAATCAATCACACATATGACACAAAATATATGTGGTTCACCCTCTCTCTAGGGATACGTCCATAGAACTGTGCTTATGATTTATTAAGGTAAAGCATATAGTTCTTATCTGCGCTCTTAGATAGCAGATCTTCCTTCTTCTCTCTCTTTCTCTCCCCTTCCTGCGCACCCAACTGCAAGACTTTACCTTCGCACACAAATGAAGATCTCACAATACAATCCTCTCTCTCCACAACAGAGCTATAACAAAAATATCATACCAATACTCAATGACCAACCTGACGCAGGTCCTCTTGACCTTTATTTATACATTACAATCCCTCACCGACAGCCTTAGGTCAAAACCTAGGTGCCAAAACCCTAGATACCAAAACCCTAGGTGTCTAAAACCCTAGGTCAACTTGACCTGCTTTTTCTGGGCTTTACCAGCCTGTCTTTCCTTCTTCATCACGCAGTGCTTCAAATCATCCAATGATGGATTTATCTGCTTGTTGATTTGTCCATGTTTCTTCTTCCTTGCCGATCTGTTATCCCTGATCTCCTCATACAACGACTTTATTTTCCACACTTCACTCCATCTTTCTTGCTCTTTTTCTCACTTCAACTCAGGGAAAGTTACTGTGTCTCCCGCGAAGCTCACGTTTTACCTTTCCTTCCTTGTTCTTTGCTTCCTTCCATAACCAAGGGCCAATAGGAAGGTTGAATTTCAAGATCTCAGATCAACAACATTGATAATGGTTTATTTCATAACTTCTGCCAAATATTCGTAGGCCATTGATTCAAAAGAAGGTTGCATCACAACTCAAGGCTCTAGAAGTTGCAATGAAATTGGAACCATCCACTGTAGGAGACACTGGAGGGATAGCACAAGTTCATACATATTTGATCTCTTTGAATATTCAACTGGAAAAGCTTAAAAAAGTAAAAGAGAAATGAGAACAAGTCTGGTGTACCAAGTGTAGGAATGAAGGCCATCACAAGGATGAATGTGCAACATTCACATAGTATTTGGAAAATGGAGCATTGAATCCATTACCATGAGGGGGGTATTGTGATATATGTAAAAAATGGGGAAATCATCCAATTGAATGTCCATTACTACAGAAGTATCAGAGTACACCAAGGAACTTGTTTTGCAACTTTTACAAGTTGGTTGGACATGAAGAGAAGGATTATCACGCATTCGATTTGATGAGGGAGAATACTTCAGATATGTACAAGATTTAGGAGGAGAATGTTGTGACAAATGGATGGGGTCAACAATATAATAATCAAAGAATATTTATTCCAGGGAACAAAGGAAATTTTGGCAGAGGTCGAGGAAGAGGTAATTTTGGTAGAGATGGAAGAGGAAGGATAATATGATATAATTGTAATCAACCGGGGCACTTAGGCTGTGACTTTCCGAATTTGTGTACAATGTGAACACATTGTAGGTGAGCATTGGATCACATGATATAATATTTTCCTCAACTAGTTTCAAAATGGCAGGCCAGAGGGAACTAGAACTAGAATCCAAATTAGAATGTGCAGAAAATATCAGTCGATGAACGCAATGGAGGTCCAAGAATAACAATTGTTATGCACATAGGAGATAGAACGAGAGTTGATATTATGAATGGAGGGAATCATACTGAGAAATGGGTAAGGAGGTCAGCAGTACCCATGTCAATCTTTGATCCTCAACAAGAAAAGGAGACATATTAGAGGGAAAGGAAGGAGGTACTTGAATAGGATTGGGGAACATCAACATCATTTGTGCCTCATGTCAGAGACCGCGTTGCACCAAAGAAACCAAATGGGAAAGTAAGAATGCTAAAATAATTCTTGCGAATTTGCATAGAGATAATTAAATATGAACCTTCATCGAAAACACTATATGAGATGATTGATCACTATACACAACAAAGGGAAACTCCCATCGCACAAAGGGTGGTGAATCAAGTACCGTGCAGAAAGAGGACCAATGTATAATTCAAATTCAGTGAAAAAATTGAGGCATATGATGCCGATAATGTTATCTTGGACTTGGGGTCTGATGTTAATGTATTTCCTAAACAGACTTGGGATATGATGGGAAATCCAAAGCTAGTTTAGTCTCTTGTTCAGTTAAGGCATGTGAATCAACACAAAATAGTACCGAGTGGTTGAATGATAGGAGTGCCTATGAACATGGATGGGGTGTGTAGTGTAGAAGAAATTGAGGTTATTGAGATCATGAATGTTAGTCGACCATATCAAATATTGATGGGACTGGAATGGGTGTTTGATAATCAGTAAATCATAAACCTGAAAAAGAGGGAAATGGTATTTGAAGTTAGATATTTGAGAGTTGTTGCACCATTGGACCCAATAGAAGGAAAGAGATACATAGAACCAGCAAGAGGAAATGGAATTAACAATTTATGTAACATGACTGCGTGGATGGATTATTATGTCAACCTTAATGAATATGGTGTGCTAATTTGGAGAAGTATTAGTTCATGTGCATCATACTCAATAGAGGGTATAGAGCATTAGAAACAAAGGATGCATGAAGTATAAATGAGACAATGTGCATGCATGACTCAATCCTTACACTCTATTGGAACAAAGTTATGTGATCCATCCAGGTATGATGGATTAACTAATATAAGTTTATTTGTAAAGGAATTTGAGTTGCAAGTACATGAACAACAAAGGTTGTTAGAAATAGATGTTGTCCTAAAAGCGATTCCAGCCATATGGTGAGATGCACATAGAGAGGGGATGAAATATTGGTCATAGTGTAGAAGACTAATGTAGGTAAGGTTTCATACTAAGGTAGAAAAAAATTGCACATAAATATATAGGAGAGAATGACCTAGCGGGTCATGTTGAGAATTGTAGGACCTTATGGAGCTCAGTATCGGAGATACAGTAGATGCATAAATTTATACACACACTGGACACAATTTCGAAGAACTGGTATTTTGAATTGGAAACGCACAAAGAAACAACAAGATGGGACGAGTTGGTCTAGAGGTTCAAAATCACATTTACATTTGAACATGAATCCCCATCAATAGATGCAATGCTACAGGCTATTCTAATTAATATATTCTTAGAAGAAGGGCCAATGGAGGTAGTACCACTATGTAGTGCACACAGAGCTAATATGACTATCCATAAGTTATTGGGGTGCGACAATGTTGCTGAGGAAGAACGGGATGAAGAATATCCAAGGAATGTACAAGTACCTGAAACAAAAGGAGAACGAGTAGTAGAAGGGAAATAGATTGAGTCTCCCACATACAAACAACCTATAAGTATGTTGAAGGAAAAAATTGGGATGACAAAGAACCCAAAGTTTGCGCAGATAGGATATTATTGGAGTGATGAGACAATAGAGAAGATTGCAGACTTGCTGCAAGAATATTAGAACTTATTCCCATATACATTCTCAGAGATGAATGGGATAGTTGGGGACTTAGGTGAGATGAATATTCCATTGAAACCAGGTTCTAAGGGAGTGCGACATAGACCTTACAGGTGAAATCCGAAATATAAAGAGAAGGTGAAAGTCAAAATAGTCAGGATGTTGGATTCATGAATCATTGAACCCATGGAGGAATCAGAGTGGATCAGTCCAATGGTAGTTAAAGACAAGAAGAAAGGAGGAATCAATATTTGCATGGATTTGAGGAAGATGAATGATGCATGTTTACATGACCCATTTCCAACACCATTCACATATGAAGTACTAGAGAATGTAGGAGGCCAAGAGACTTGATCATTCATAGATGGATTCTCAGGGTACCATTAGATAAAAATTGCACAAGAAGACTAGTACAAGACCACATTCACGATAGAGTGGGGAAGTTATCAATATACAATAATTCCCTTTGAACTGAAGAATGGCCCTAGAGTGTTTTCCAGAGTTTTGGTAGCAATGTTCAAGGAATTTATTCATAAGTTCTTGGAAATATACTTAGACGATTGGACTATGTTCAGTCTACTAAAGGATCACATAGAAGTACTCAGGATGATGTTGGATAGGTGAGTCTACTAAAGGATCACATAGAAGTACTCAGGATGATGTTGGATAGGTGTAGACAGTGCCAAATTTCGCTAAACTTGAAAAAGTGTATTTTTTGTGCACCGTTTTGAATTTTTTAGGCCATGTAGTCTGGAAGAAGGGATTACTAGTGTATGTAGTCAAGGTTGCAGTAATTCTGGATTTAGAACCACCTAAATAAGTTAGAAAACTAAGGGAAACTCTAGGTCACACTGGATATTACAAGAAGTTTATCAAAGGATATGTGTAGATCACAACACCAATGGAAAAGTTTTCAAAGAAGGAAGCAAAGTTCCAATGGAATGAGGACTGTGAGAAGGGCTTGGACACCTTAAATAAAAAACTAGTAACCACGCTGATTTTGATCTTTCCATATTGGAAAAAGGAGTTCCATGTTCATGTAGATGCAT
>CBVK0100595296.1:0-13603 GCA_900067695.1 Picea abies | reverse complement strand
ATGGACTTGGCTCTCTGGGATTAATTTGTCAAAATTTATTTTACAAGTTTCTGATCAACTCCGATGGAAAAACACACTGTACCATTGATATCAGAACACATAAAAACCCCAAAAATGACTAATAGAACTCTGAAACCGGATCATGGCTCATCCGGGCATGACCTCTTCTACATGTGGCCATAAGCTTTCTTGAGCTTCTCTTTGGAAAAAACACCTGTAAAAGTCCTCAACAGCCTCTAAAACATGTCCCAATGTGTTCAAAGCATAACAATTAACCAAAAATGATTATTCAATCACAGAAAACAAACATAGGCTCACCAACACATGTCCTCCATCAATGAGGGCTTCAAGCTCCCTGGAGCTTGCTGAAACTTCAATGGCTAAAAACCTGAAAAAGAAGTCTTCAAATGGCCTTGATAACTCTTCCGATCTCACATGAGGGCTTCAAGCTCCCTAGAGCTTCCTGAAACTTCATTGGTTAAAAACCTGCAAAAGAAGTCTTCAAATGGCCTTGATAACAGTGCCAATGGATTCAGGATGTCCAAAAACCCCTAGCTGGGCTTTTACGACACCTCAATCGGCCAAAAGATGAAGAAGATAGGCCTCCTGCCATTTTCCTCCTTCAAGCTTGTTGTCATGAAGAAGATAGGCCTCCTGCCATTTTCCTCCTTCAAGCTTGTTGTCTCTGGTTCGCCAAAATGCACCCTTGTTGAATGAACCTGGCACACACGCAATATAAAGCATGAAAACCCAGCACCGAAAGCAACCGCGCCAACGGTGCAAACTGTAGGATGGTTATGGGCGCGCCAGCCCCTAACCGCCTAGCACCTGGGCACATGGGCCATATGACCGCGCGCATTTAGCAAAAAAAGCTAACGGTTTGAAACCGTTTTAAACACCACGCGCTAAGGTTTAAGGTCATATGGTAATATGATAAAACCACGGGCTAAAACTGAACCATTTCAAATTGGTTGAATAAACAATGCGCGCCCCCATATGTGGTCATATGGTATGCAATACAACCGTGGTCCATACAACTCTGTGCCCCCGTGTGATATGTGGTCACATGTGATGTCATATAAACAAGGCTTGGACGTCAATGCAACATGCGCGCGCATATTATATTTAACCACCGGTCACATGTGATCACCGCAACCACGGGCTGGGGCTAAGCCCCAACCCGACCCATGCGCCAAAAATACAATTGTTTCAATTTAAATAAATTAAAACACATATGTATATTAAGAAACATCGTGTGGCATAGTGGTCGGGCGGAATTTATAAAGGCGTAGCCAGTTTTGGATGTCTGGGGGTCGAACCCCACGGACTCCAATACAATTTTACATAACAAACCAAATAGACCAATACCGGGGTGCCACGTGGCACCATAACATTTGCCAAGAAATTGCCACGTGTCGTCAACTGATTCGACCAAAAATGCCAATAATAAAATGCCACATCAGCATGTACAGTCAAGCCACGTCAGCATACGGTCATTCCACGTCATCATCCGTACGCACTGTACGGACTGCACAGTCAACACTTTTTTTTACCTGTTTGGCGATTCGAACAGATCGTTATATCTCTCGCTCCCGACATCTGTTTGAGACGAAACGAGTTGCGTTGGGTTCGTGATGACAAGAGATACACTCATGTCCGATTTGAGGCAATTCTGAGAACATTGATTTTTGAGCTAAAATTTGACCCCTGGTCCAGATTTTGATCAACAGTCCAGTCTATATTCATATTCCAAAAGAGAAGAGGACTAAGATAGAGCCCTATGGAAAGAAAGGAACTTTTGTGGGATACAGTGAAACCTCAAAAGCCTACAGGATTTATATCCCAAGTCAAAATTTCATCGAAGTAAGCAGAGATGTGACTTTTCATGAAGAAGCATCTTTTCGTCGGGCCAGAGAACTTCCATGTGATTCAGAGGAGCAGGAAGCTCCACCACTTGATTCTTCATTTTTCCTCTTCCAGATAAGCAGAGGGAGGAAACCTTAGAACTTCCAGAGGATCCCTCAAGGGATACTATTGAGTTTCCAATGGAGCTACCTTCTATTAAAAGGATACTGGCGTGGTGTTTGGAAATATTGAAAGAAGTAGAAAATCATTCAACTCCTAAGGGCACCTTCAGAGAAAGAAAGAAACCAGATAAGTACTATGGTCTCATAGCTAATTTAAATACTGTGATTGATTCAGAACCTTCCACATTTGTAGAAGCCTCCAAACATCAAGTGTGGAAATATTCTATGAATGAAGAATATGATTCTATTCTAAAGAATGATGTATGGACTGTAGTTCCTAGACCTCATGGAAAATCAGTAGTAACTTCAAAATGTCTTTATAAGATAAAGCATGCAACAGATGGCAGTATTGAGAAATACAATGCGAGATTCGTGGCTCGTGGTTTCTCTCAGAAAGAAGGAATTGACTACGACAAGATTTTTGCTCCAGTTGCCAGATATACTTCAATCATGATTATTATTTCTCTTGCAACATTTTTTGGTTGGAAACTTCACCAAATGGATGTTAATATTGCTTTTCTTAACGGTGAAGTTGAACAAGAAGTATACATCGAGCAACATGAAGGTTTCATGATACATGATAAAAGATATCATGTGTGCAAACTCAAGAAATTCCTGTACGGGTTGAAGCAAGCTCTGAGAGCTTGGTATGGTAGAATAGACAATTTTCCACAAAGTCTTGGATTCACCAAGATCATAGTAGATCCCAATCTTTATATAAAGATTGTACAAAATCATCCAGTTATCTTAGTCTTATACATGGATGATCTGTTCCTCACTGGAGAGGAAAACTTGATAGCTCAGATTGAGAGGGATCTTTCTGCAGAGTTTGAAATGAAAGACCTGGGGCTCATGCATTATTTCTTAGGCTTGGAGGTATGGTAGAGACCAGGTGAGATCTTTTTCTCACAGAGTAAATATGCAGTTGATGTGCTCCGCAGATTTGACATGATGGACTACAAGTCCATGACAACTCCAATGATCTCTAACATAAAGAAACTACAAGATCAGGTTACAGGTTCAGATTCAGAAGACCCCACCTTATATCGACAGATCATTGGGTATTTGATGTATCTCGTACATACAATACCAGACATTTGTTATGCGGTAAATGCTCTCAGCTAGTTCATGTGTGAACCAAAGCATATACATATGATTGTTGTGAAGCATATTCTGAGATATGTTCAGAAAACTATAAATTATGGTCTTAGATACAATTCTAGTGGAGGTGTAATGCTCCATGGATTTACAGATTCAGATTAGATGGGAAATATAGTGGATCGAAAGAGCACTTCTGGATATTGCTTCAATTTGGGTTCAACAATGATTTCCTAGTCCAACAGGAAATAGGACTCCATAGCCCAAAGCACTGCAAAAGCAGAATACATTGCCGCAAGTGATGCTAGTAGAGAAGTAGTGTGTCTTAGGAAGCTACTTTCAGACTTGTTCAGTTCAGAGTTTGAACCCATAGTCATTCACTATGACAATCAAAGCTGTATAAAGCTCACCGAGAATCCAGTGTTTCACGAAAGGTCGAAACACATTGAGATGAGATATCACTATGTTTGGGACATGGTACAGAAGAACGTTCTCATCATTCAGTATGTTCCGACAATAGAACAAATGATAGAAATTTTCACCAAGCCACTATCCCTGACAAAGTTTGTTTACTTTCGTGACAAACTTGGTGTAGCTGAGAATGCCTCCCTTGCTGAGAGGGAGTGTTAAATTTAAAGCAACTGCAAGAGCCATTCTCTAAGAGGATGACAAAGACCCTAGCTGAGATCTAGGGCCCTCAATGCACTCCTGGGGATTTGGTCTAGGACCAAACAGTCAGTGCCATGGAAAAAGACCCTTGTAAGCCCCCCCAGTAGATGACTGGGGTTCTTGGTCTGGGACCAAGCAGTGAAGACCCTTGTGAGGGCCCTCAGTATATGACTAGGGTTCTTGGTCTAGGACCAAGTAGTTAAAGTCCCTAGACATGTCTAGGGCCCCTGAACATCTTCCAGGGTACCCATGTCTAGGACATGGGTTGATCCTTGGTTTTGTACCTTGGTGGATAACACCACAAAAATGTTTTGTGGTAACCTGGTCCTTGATCAGGAAATTGTTGGTGTATGACCCTCTTTGAAGGCAGGCATCACCACATGAGGGATGTATCCCATATGCAGTGATGATAAAGTTAAAAAGGTCACCTTGAGAATGAATGGACAAGTATTGCCACCAAGTAACCCCACCTAAACCCCCTTCACCCTTGCTTGTGTTTATTTGGGGTTTTGTATTTTTTCTTTAGGGGTTAGTGAAAATATTAATTAAACGTTTTAATTATAACATGTTTAATTAATATTTATATTAATTAAATATGTTATTTTTAATTATTATTTTTATTAGCCTACCCTAGCCTAAAGTATAAATAAAAACCTTCCCATCTACCTTCATTACACTCTCATGTTCTCTTCCAAAAGTGAGCGGATCTCCTCTTGTTTACTGCGACCCCTTTTGCAACAAATGCTGAGGTCTTTCCTGTGGTAGTTCGGCCCTCCTATTCTAGCCATTTGTTCAGCTTGGTGATTATTGAAGTATGCTCCTTGTTTGGTAATTATAAAAGGGTTCCTTAAGCTGGAAATAAAGGGTTGTTTGCTACTATGTATACCTGTGTGCTGAGATGTAAAGACATCATCCTCTTCTACAGTTAGTCTAGTGCTCTAGAATTCTTCCAGAAGCAGTCGTCCCCTTTCTCTTGTGTAGATCTGACCTCCTTATTGAGTCGTGGCTCCTCTAGCTGATTACTTTGAGACAACTGTACTATCTTGTACTGTATAAGGGTTTGATCCCTGGAGATTTTCTGTTTGTATGAGGGTTTGATCTCAGATTTTTTTGTGTGATGTTTCAGTGGCCTTTCTCCTTGGTGGCAAATTAATATGTTCATTCTCTTGGCTAGAGATCTAACTCTTGAGGTAGATCTATGCTCCTTGACTTTTTCTGAGCATATATTCAGTGGCTATTCATCTCTTGTGTGATGCGTGAACTCCTTCAGTGTTCAAAGGTAAGACATCAAGAGGTAAGTTGCTTTATAATACAATTCTGTGTGTTTCTAGTTTAGATGTAATTCAGTCTTGTTTAGATCTGATTGAATTCTAATGGTTAAGTTTCCTATTGCATAGATCTATCATCCTTCTACTTAGATTTGTTAACTAATTGCTCAGATTTGTCATACATTACTAGATCTATTATTCTATTGCTTAGATATGATACTTAATAGTTCAGATCTGTTTATGTCTGGATATAATCTTTGTCTATGAATAGAATCAAAACTCTAGATCAGATTTGAGCATTTTGCACACTCAGAAATAGGTTTATATGTTCAATACTACTAGTTGTTTACATTCTGATTTTGTTCTCCTAATTCTGATTTGATTATCTAGCAAACTACAGTTCATATTTCTTTACTTTTTTGTTCTAAATTAATTTAGATTTTTGTTGTTCTATCTAACATAATTTAAAAAAAAAGACAGTATTATTCTGCACTACTTCCCTAATTCTAACAGCAATTAAAGATACCTATTATTCCAATATATTTTTTTAGGTTCCATATTTTCAGCAAGTAGCAAAGACAAATGGTCATTTGGTCAAAAAGAAAGCACACAACGGTAAAAAATTTACATGTTAGTAACCAAGATACTCTAACATAGAGCCACACCTTTTCCCGTCGGTCTTCCAGGCAATTGTGCATGCAAAACAAATCCATCGGGGAGGACTAGCTTTTTCAAAAGCTCAAAATTGTGAACCCATGGCTTGTCACTGAAATTGTAAACGAACATGAAAACAATGTTTACAGAAATTATTCAAACCCCTACCATGCCAAAGCATATAGATAAAAAGGGAAAAAATAGGTAACTGCACACCAGAAACACTACTCTAAATACCGAACTATCCCTACAACTCAAATATATATTAGCCATAAAGAAAGGTTGAAGTTTTACCGAACTATCCCCACAACTCTCCAATATATATTAACCATAAATAAAGGTTGAAGTTTTACCTGACATAAATTGCACAACCTCCGACAACTCGAGCAACACCATGGTATTCAACTACTGGATTTAAGCTCTGAATTGAAGATCATCAAACATAAGCAATTTGTAGACATTGTTTTATAAGTATCAAACACAACTTTTGAAGTGATGTAAGCTCTGCATCAGTGAATTGCAAATCATCAAACATAAGCGATTTGAAGATATTATTTTCTAAATATCGAACACAAGTTTTGAAGGCCACTTACATGAAACATATCCCAATCTGGTTGCATGAACTCTTCCAGAAACAAGGTATTGTAAGAAACTGAGGAAAGATGAATAGTATGTGATGTTGGATCTCTTGGGAAAAGGTCGTTCGAAGCTCTTATAAGGGATTTGTTTTCACAGTTATAATAAAATCAATGGTGACCGGTCATTGTAATCCGGTAAGCTCATTTTTCCATTCAAATGTTTGAAACCGTAAGTGAGGAGTAGGAGCATACCACCAAATTAATCAGAGGGGTTTTGCCTGTTATCCATTTTCCCTCCATTGTCGCTAAAATTTTAAATGGGATGTGCAAGTTTTCATTATTATCATTTTTTGTTCAACACCGTTGACGATTTCAAGACTCTATCTTACTTAGAAAATCAATCATCGATGCCTTATCAATGAATAATTAGTTGAATGGCTCCAGGGATATATCCCCTTCTCAATGATTTTGGCAAGATTTTTCTAAAGTAAGAGGCCCCGACGACTCTATGAAATATGCGGATGGCCTTACCACATTTGTCTTTTACAAAGAATAGAAGCATGACTACAAGGACCTCATGCCCTTTTTCTCGTCAGGTCCGACGCGCACATTGCTCAAGTGGCCTGTATCGATCTACTCCTCTGCATATTCAAATTGAATAATGCAGCTCGAACATTGCACCTCTGAAGCCTGATTGGTGTATATTTTGTTGTTTTACCAATTGCAAGATCGCTCGGGTGAAAATTTAGAAAGAAGGTGGTATTGTGATGGCTGCAAGGGCTCGGGCTGACTACAATCAAGTTGATGATCGCTAACAAGGGTAAGAAGCTTATAGAGCCTACCCAATACTCGTAAATTCCCTGTAAAATCATTAAATTAAAATTAAATAATAATTGCGAGGATGAGGCGACTAACAGTTGGAGTCGGTGGCAGGTGCCATAACCTAGAGAAAATGTATCAAACGGGTGGCAATACTTAATTGGTTAAGGACAAACGACACAAATTCTAAAAAGAACCCCCGCTTAAAACACCTTAGGTAATGCTTTATATGACACTTTTCTTGATGGGTATAGAACATCTAGAGGACGGATGGTGATTTTCATGCTGACAATTATTTGTTGAATTAATATTGGGATGCAAATATTTAAATAATTATTTAGATTTTCAAATATATTTTATGGAAAGATTTAAAAAATGCTTTAGATTTATTCCTAAAAGTGCTACTCTCATATTTGTTCCTCTGCAACAGATAGTGTGAATTGGCAAGCTGATTCCCTGTCGTTATGGGACACTCGAGATGGTTCTCAAGCAGATCACTTTATTGGAAGAAGCATTTTTTTTTTTTACTATATATTTGGAAAATTTTATTACACTATTCAGTTCTCTATATTATATTTGTTTCATTGTTAGTTTTCTCACTAACTAAATGTGGTGATCATAAAACATATGTTACTCGGTTTTTTTCGGCATTTCCTTTCCCCCACTTTGGGGGTATGCTAGTTGCTAAATGATTGGCCCCACACATTAAAAGTGTGATCTTCTCCATTAGTTCCACATCATTACTTACATGTTGTAGTCTGTGCTCCTATCATCGTACTCGTGATTGATATTGTAGATCATTATGCCTTTTTTTCCTTCTTATTAAATACTTTTCTTGGTTATTTAAAATTGTTTACCCCTTTTTTCATAAATTATGATTTTTATTTTTATTTTAAATCTTTATATTTTTTTTAGTAACCTAGTCTACTTATGTATTAATATCTATACAAAAAAGTTATTATTATTATTTTTTAAATCTTTATAATTTTTTAGTAACTTGGTCTATTTATGTATTAATATCTATACAAAAAAGTTACAATCATGGTAGTGTATGATTCATCAAAATGAAGATTGAATGTCAAACTCTTTGTCATGTTCTTTAGCATGTATAGTGTGTCAGACCTATAACAATGTAATATACATGTTGACTTTCCTTCTAACTTGCTATACATTTTTGTAGATCATCAAAATTGTCATACAACCATATAGAAATATAAAAGACAGAGCCAACTAATCATGCTATAGTATCTCCTAGGGAGGACAATAAACAACTTGACTTCACCTAATGGTTAAGAATATATATGTGTTCATTTCTAGGAGGTCATAGGTTCAAATCTAGAGGGGGTAGGGTATGTACACCTCCGCATATTTTAGCAGTCAAATTGTTGCATGGAGGGGGTTCCTTGTCCCACAAACAAGGGGTCTCATACACCAAATTGGTGTCTGACTTGGCCGTGAACTTAAAATTAGATTATTATTATTATTATTATTATTATTATTACTATTATTATAATAGACTAAGGAGGTAAAATAACTAAGGTGGACTAGGTTTAGACGGATTTGGATCAACAAGATGTAATGGCCCTTTGCCTTTGCTTGTTAGATTTTGCTCGCCATTTTCCTTGATAATAATGTTGAACTTATGCTTATACTAAGAGGGGTGGGGGGGTGAATCAATATAAGATACCTTTTACTTTAAACGGGTATTCATCAATCATTCATTAAATCTAAAACAACAAATGCATGTAAACTCAAATCACAAAACACATGGTTTAATTTGGAAACCCTTGTGGGAGAAAACCTCAAAAACGTATCTTTATAAATGTCTGTAGGCACAAACCTATTTTTATAAACCTTGTAGTCACCAACCTACTAGAGACACCAATCTCTTCAGTTGAGCAACAACTCAGTGAGATATTGTGTAGGCACCAACCTATTGGAGACACCAATCTCCTCAATTGATCACCAACTTAGTAAGCCCTATATAGGTATCAATCTAAGGTCGTCATACATAGAGTATTTTTTACTTCAATTGCATGCTTTATACTTCATGCATTTCACAACATTATCATACTCTTAACTTTCATGCTCCAACGCCTCTCCTTGCTTCATACCCCATACATGGCTTCAAACCCTAGTCAGATTTAGCCTTCATGCCCTAGCAGAACTTATATCATCATTCCCAAAATATAATTCCAGAATGCAACATCATAACCTCAAAATAACACACTTTGCAACATCATAGACCTTATTTTTTCATAGCGCATCCTTAAAACACCAAGAAAACGGCTCTTGCACACCTTAAGATCCCAAGAATACTCCCTAGCTCCTCTTACACACCTCAGATCTCTTATGTGCACTTGTACTTTGTCTTCTTGCTCGTATGCTCTTCAAATGCACACATCTATCCTGTATTTATAGTGTTTCTATATTCACTTATGGGGCCGACTTGTAAAACTGGCCAGGTCAACCTCTACTTTTTAGCTGGGTTGACCTGACAAAATATTTAATATCTCCTCATTACTATGGAGTTAGAGGGAGTTCCATATACTGTTGGAAAGGTCTCAAAATAAAATTTTCAACCATATATCCTATGCTCCCATTCGATCTAGGTATTTAGAGTAAAAATGCTTTCAAAGATAGCGTATACAAACTGAGCATCAAAAATCCAAAAACAATATTTCCAACAATATCCATCTTGCAATCTTTATCTTGGACATTTGTAGTATCCCCTTGTCTTTGACATCAATGACAATAATATTTCTACCAAATAATTGGGTTGGAGCCAGTTCCAACTTAGTCTAAGATGTCTCTAACCTCCATTGTTCCCTCCCCTACTTTCTGATCCTATACAGTGACCTCGAAACTTATCCCAAACACCATTTGATAGGACACAATGAATTTGGTCTCTAATATTAGTAACTTGTCCCAAACCTCTGGTTTTTGAAGTTCTCGTTGTTCCAGTGCATTGGAAACCAATGTCTTTGCAATCCAGTAAAATTCATTTTCCTCGAAGACCTTTGTGTCCTGCGATCGGGAGAATCCTATGTCCACCACCCAACTCTAGAATTCATCTTCAATCTGTTTCTTGGAGGTTTGACTCCGCTTATTCTTCATTGTACCCATCAAATCCTTGACCATCTATTGGATATTATCAGGGGTATCCTCATAGTATCATTTTTGTGCTCTCTACTCTTTTTATGTGGAACTCGAGCTTGTCTTTTTCCTCAGATTGTGATGGATCCTTATCTTTCCTCCTAGACCTCTGTCTCATTTATTTGGGATCCTCTAAGTTTGATGATTTTCCCATGATGTCTGCCCCTTTGCATAGGTGCCTCAACCGAAGTTTCTACCACTTGAAATCCTCTGAGACCCAAAGAAAGAAGACGCACGACAACTCCCTCGCCCACCATAGAGTTGCTACAACACCACACCCTTAAACCACCATATGCTTCCACACAGTCTCAATATGGCTCCAATAATCACCTAGTGTTCCGGGTCTCATCCTCTCCCCAGGGTTTTCCAACATGTATAATTATGCAAACACTATCACATATTCAATGCTTCACCTTCAATATAGGAGCAACAAGGGGGAGTGTGTCACAAACCACTTCACATAATTGAAATGGACTGTCCCCAATATAGACCTACAATCTACAAAAATATAGAGAGAACCCATATTTCAAAATGCCTACTCAAGCATCACCCATGAAGATGGTGAGTTGAGGAGTCTGTGGTCTAGTTTCTACCCTGCTCCTTAAAATCCTCGAGGCCACCTTGCGCCATTATCTCTTCCCAGTACTACTACTCATTCAATTTCATTACATGTTCAATGTTGATGTCATGGTACTCACATCTCCTTCTGTCCGCACACTGTTCATCTGGAACCTTCACCCTATGGCTTAAATAAAAAACATTTTGTACTACCCATTATCGATAGTTAAATTTAATGTTTAAATTTGTGATAAATGATTGTAAAAAATCATTTTATACATTTATTTCATTTTCTTAACAAAGGAGTTTAGAATATTGCATATGAAATACTTTTTCTAAAATTAATTATTAAACATGTGGTTTCCAAGTTTCGATCATTCCACTATGTCTATAACAAAGGTGCCAATTTGGGTTTGGCTCCCAAATTTTCTCCTTCATTTTTGGAATTTTAAAAAACTTTTCAAGATATTGTGAAATTATATCAAAACAAATTTAGATCAGATTAAACTACGTCTTTTAACATATGCATACCAAAAGAGTAAGAGAGCAATATAAAAGTTAACCAATTTTCATTGAGAAATATGAGGACACCCACCAAGGATGGGGTGCACTTGTGGTTTCAAAGTGGGTTTATAATAGAGGAATATGGAGGGCACATTGAGTGCTAGGTTGCCCAAGAATGGCCAAGTTAGCTAGGAAAGGGCCCAAATGGTGTTCATGTGGGAAAAAGTGATCAACCAAGGTGTGTGACCAAGAAAAAGACCAAGGGAGACCTCCTCATGGCATGAATGTAATAACATGGGACCCCAAGGCTAGCTTAGGGACCCAAAATTATTTATTTGGACCATAGGAGAGATAGTGAAAGGAAGGGACAAGAGAATTTGTAAGTTCAACCACAAAAGTGTGTAGAAGTCCTTGTGTCATCGTAGCATAGGTTTGTGTATAGCTAATGCATGATGCAAAGATCTATATGGTAGATTCTTTTATAGCTAGTACAAAGTGAGAAATCCATACATGACATTGGCCCCCATGCTAAGAACAATGATCCAACAAATTACAAGAGTTGCAACTTGAAATGAAATACAATTAAAACCTCACAAGCAATCAAGAAAGAAACATGAGACTCAAGGTGAAAAGAAAGTGACAACAACAAAAATCATAGTATGCAAACTAATATAAGAAGAGAATATTCAAGGACAACACAAAATCAATTAAAAATAGTGAGATAAAAAAGATTGCAATGTTTCCCTTGTGGAATAGGCATGGGGTTGTTCTATAGGTTTTTAACATAGTGATCAATTTTGACTTAGTCTCAATATAAACTCCCATTTATTAAAATATGACTTTGGTAGTCCAATGGCTAAAGATAGTAAGTGTTTAGGTTGGAAATTTATTCTAAGTTAGCCTTGTTATCCAAAGATTAAGAGTTTTTTCTAAGAGGTATTTTAAGGACATGTGGTAAACAATTTAGATTTTGATCTCAAGCTAAAGAAAAGAGGTTGTTCGAGAAATTTGTTGAATGGACATGTACTGTAAAATATCACTAGACAAAGAAGAACATTTATGATTGGGGTTTTCTCTTAGTTCTTGAGTTTCCCATTTTAAATCAATGCATGTTTATGTCGTCACAGTTGACTATGGCTGCTATTTATTATTCTTAATTGTATATACTAATAATAATGATGATTATGGGCATGCTTGCTTTTTGGTATTGATTTTATTATTTTGTTAAGTTACAATTTCCTTACTATTTCACATATTGTTATGATGATGTATGCACAATGGTTATGTTTTATTCTTATAATGTGCTTGTTGTTACCTTGTTAGATTGGCTATTTATGGTACAAACTAGGGTTGGACAATCAATGTACAACATTTTGGGGGTCATTCCAAATGAACTCGTTGATACATATTTGCTAAAAATGATTTCTAAAACAGTATGATTGGACATGTGGACATTATGTTGTGTTTCATGACGTTACAATTTGAACTTGCCAAAAAATAAGTTTTGTGGGGCATGCAAAGGGCAACAGGACAAGGCTAAATAGGTCCATGGACTGTCAGGAGATCTAAAGGGTAAATAATTCAAGACACATACTATGTTTGAGGGTAAAGTGGACACGATACCTCTATAAGGGATTTGAGAGACCAAACAAATCAAATAAATAATAGAAGTCAATCCTAGGGAAAGATTGGGACACAAACATAAAAGATAACCAAAGGTAAGTGAGATGGGTAGGGTATCTTTCCTTATGTTGTACTATTCTTTGTATATGTGTAGATATGGAAACATATAGGGGTTGGATGGATATGAAAGTCCCCACCAGATATAACAACCCACTATGCATTGAAAAATGGGTAGGATACATTGGGCAAAGCAAGGTGTAAGATCCAAATGCAAAGTGCACTAAGAATTAGGTGTCCATTGAGAAATACAGGATCTAAAGGATGTTTGGGGTGTATTGTACATAGAAAGGATACTTAATGTAATGTAGCCATAGTAAAGGAATACATCACCAAGTAGTTTTTGTGAACCCATCAATTAATGTAATGGGCCATACTCAATGAATAAGGCCCACTATATATTTGTGGGTAATAATTGTAATAATGAGGGGTACTTGGCATTGGCCATACTTATGGAATAAGGCCCACTAAGTAGTTGGTGTGAACTCATTAATTCATATAATGAGCCATACTCATTGAATAAGGCCCACTAGGTGGTTGGTGGGTAATAACTGTAATAACGAGGGGTAGTTGGCATAGACACCTAGTAATA
>CBVK0100595287.1:0-16561 GCA_900067695.1 Picea abies | reverse complement strand
TGAACTCCTTTATCATGTTGTTATTGTTGTGAGTTTGATGGTTTATTTTCTGCAAGTTATGTTGTTGTGTATTTATTTAAAGCACATATATAACCATTTAAAAGAACATATCCTCACACATAAGCATTTACAAGAAGATACATAAATTTGGCACATAAACTATCTTTCATATTTTAACACATGAAGCAAGGTCTTGTAAAGTTTATTTTAATGAAGTAGAGGGTGCTTGCATAGCATAACAAGTCAGCCTTCTATTTTTAGATCAGAAATCATTTGCAAAAGTAGAAATTTTCTCATATATATTTCCTACAAAATACCATTATTAGTCCATTCTTTCAGCAAGGTACTATAATGTTGGATTCATCGTTGACTTCCTATTAGTTAACGTATTTACTTTTAATGTTGTTTTCAATTCCCAAGTTTAACGTACTAAAATCTTAATACTACACATTACATCATTTAATATAAATAAAAAAAAAATATTTTTCTACATTCTTATTTGACATAAACTTTGAAGTGTAAGGGTTAAGTCAGATAATAAATGTTTGTCAGTAACAATTTATGAAATGCATGACCTTAAGAGAATTTCATGGACAAATGAAAACCATTGCATTGACACAAGATTTGAAATAGTGCTTTGCGCTTGCTCTGCTTTTTCCATCCATATTGTTATGCTTTTGGTCTGCATTTTCCATGCATGCAGATACAAGGACAATACAACAAACACATGACCTTGACACAATTCCACTCCTATGTATTAACTAACAACTGTTATCCGTTTCACAATTTTATCTATGGATATGAGGTATTACCCACATCAATTTCATACCATACCCCAACCTCAATCATCCCTTAAGTGCCTACATCCAACCAAGTCTTGGGCTATGTCTGAACCGATCGGATGTCCCAAATTCACGTCTTTGGTTAGGTGATACTATGTATATTCTCATCGTCCCTTGTTGATATAAGCATTCCTAGCATATCAGTAACACATATTACATTATGATCAGAAGAAGAACATTGTTTGAAATTTCAAAAACCGATGAGATGTCAATGATAATAAAGGATGTTTCAAATGTTTCTAGGTACAACCTCCTGAATAAAGAGTCCACTTGTTCTTTATTTGTTTTTTCAACTAGTACAAGAGGAATATCTCGAATGAGAACTGCAAATTACTTTGGTTTAGACTCCAATGAAGCTTTCTCCCTTTCTCTAAATAGAAGAATGTGCTTGTAGGTTTTTCAAAGAAGAAAATGTGTCACAAAAAAAACTTGATACGTTGTAACTACAAATCTTGTAATGTCCCCCAACTTAACTGAGGAACATTACTATGTGGAATTACACATAAAATAAAATTGTTCTACTAATCTTGTAGCTTACCAACTACGAGAATAAACACAGATTTAAATGTTCTATTATCATTAATTTAAATGCAGCTACAACATGTTGAAGTAAACATGAATGCAGCTGATAAACCCTATTACAACAAAATATAAATCATTCTCAAACAAAGAGTTAATGCACAACAAAATAACTCATAATATAACTCAGATTCATGGTAAAACACTTATCTTTTTAGAATAGTTTCACAACCGGTTTCTTGAGAGAGATGTTGCATCCAAACATAGACGTGTTGTTCTAGATATCAATAGAAAGTCACCCCCAAGATGGGGCTAAGATTCCACAAAAGAGGATGTCTCCCACCATCCACTCACAACTCATATATTCCACAACCCATTGGCATTCTCCTACAACTATCCCAATTTCCACCAGCTCTCTTCCTCTTGACCTCCCCAACCCAAGGAATGTACCCCTTCATTATTCTCAATATATCGGGTGTCCCATTCACTTATCAGTCTCTCTTTGGCATAGGTAACCAATAATCTTACTACTGGGAACTCAAGGGAACTCACTGCTAGGAGAAACTACTAGTAAAACAACAACAATGACTTGTTGTTATAGTGCAACTCACATATATGAGTTCACTCTTCAAGACTAACAACCTGGTTCTTCTACAAGTAGGACAACTTTCCTCTTTAGCTCTTAAAATGATCCATAATTCGCCCTCCATTATTTTTCTAGCTCTATAGCTCTTCCTTTTGTTCTCTGTTTTTTGTTCATGCAAAAACATGACTGTAAAAACTACCCCCTTTTGTCCATAAAAGTTTCATTTTCCCTCAAGCATGTTGACTTCTCACTCTCCCCAATGTTGATTGTACTCCAGCCCCATGCTCCCAATAACTATGGGATGTGACCTATCACACCCACCCTCTTACATCTATTCAATGATTGGGCTCTTATACACTCAAACATAAAATAGAAGTTTTATACATAATGATAATAAAAATCAAGAATGTGGGTTTGGATTAAAACCCATTATAATTTCCCCTTTTGAACCCTCTTAGAAACTCCCTTCTCCTATGGAAAATGCAGGCCCAATTTCATCTACGTCCCCCGGCAGTTGGCATCCCATTTTATTTATTCAAATTTAGATATACAATTCACATATTACATTGCTTGGCCATAACCACATCCATATCTACATTATGCATTAATCAAACCAAGGATTATGGAAAGGATGTTACAGTCCCCCTCCCCTACAATTGTGAAATGCCATCGATGCACAACACCATGCCAATATACATGTACAATATTTTACATCATAATATTCAATAAAATAAAAAATAAAAAATTATGCCATCAATTTACCCTCCAACAACAATTCCAACCATAATCTCTTATTCCTCTCAACCTATTGACCCAAGGAATGTGCCCCTTTCAATGCTCTTATTCCATCGAGTTGCACCATTCTTTTATCAAGGTTGTCAGTGCAAGTGACCAAGGATTCTTAGATGTGGTTCTGAAACTATAGTTTCCCAAAAATGGAGTCTTGCATTTTTATCTTATGTTTCCTTCAAAATTGACAAAAAATTGTTGGTATTCCTCCTACATAGTTTCTTTGTGCTCCCATGTTACATATTCATGACCATAGCAGGTCCATTGAACCTTTACTAGTTTGATTACTTTGTTTATGGGCACTTTGAATTTCTAGTCCAGGATGCACATTGGTTCCACCCAGAAACTCCCTTCATGTTCCACCTGGATCACAAACCAATCAATTATGTAGTTAGATTCAAACATATATTTCTTTAAGAATGACAGATGGTATACATTATGCATTCTCATGGATGTAGGTAATGCTATCATGTATGCAACTGGACCTATCTTCTCTAATAATTCAAAAGTCCCACGGTATCTTGCTACCAACTTTGGGCAGCAACCCAATCTCAACGAACTTCTCTTCTATTTCACTTTTAAAAATACATGTGCGTCCACTTTAAAATAATTGAAAGTTTTGTTTTGGTTTGCAAATATATTCTTCCTATCCTGGGCAACCTTTAAATTATGCTTGATATTTATCATTTCCCCTTCCATTTATTTTAACAAATCTGGCCCAATAACAACCTTATCTTCTAGGTTATCCCAACTCATTGGTGTGTTACACCTCCTTCCATACAATGCTTCAAATGGGCTCATTGCTAATGAGGCATGATACCCATTATTGTAAGTGATTTCAACTAAGTGGATATAATCTTTCCACTTTGATGGATGGTCCATCACATACATTCTGAGCATGTCTTTAATTGTTATGCTAGTACTCTTTATTTTCCCATATGATTCTAGGGGATACGTTGTACTGAGATTTAGATTTGTCCCAAAGAATTTGAACAAACCCTTCCAAAAATTGGATGTAAACTTGGGATCCTTGTCTGAAACTATTGCCTTATGCACCCCATGTAGCCTAACAATTTCTTTCATGTAGATTTATGCCATATTTGTTTCCTTGCGTGTAGTTTTTACTGGAATAAAATGTGAAACCTTAGTTAATTTATCCACCACCACCACGATGGAATCATGTTGCTTCACTATTATAGGAAGCTTGGTAATAAAATCAATTATAAAAAATTCTCATTTTCACTCAGGAATGGTCAATGGTTGTTGTAGTATTGTTGGATGTCTATGCTCAACTTTTACCTTTTGACATTCTAGGCAAATGACGATATAATAAACCACATGTTTCTTCATTCCCAACCAAAAGTATTGGCTTCTAACAACTACAATTGATTTATGATATCTTGGGTACCCAACATATGGCATATTGTGTATTTCTCTCAACACTATAATTTTCAACACTTGGGAATTCAACACATGTACCTTGCATCTGTACATGAGGATTTCATCCTCTTTTAGCTCATAATATTTAAATTTCTATTGCAAATTGTCTTGTCGTAATGTTTCTTTTATTTGCAAATAGTGTTGATCTGAAATTGTATCTTCTAAAATTTTGTCTTTTGAATCAAATCTATACATGCTAATGGTTTCAATATGCATCTCATGTTCTCTTATGTTGAGTGCATCAAACACTTGATTTTTTTTTCTTTGATATGTTTGATTTCAAAGTCGTATTCACTAACAAATTTGAGTCATCTACTGTGTATGGAATTCAATGTGGGTTGTCCAGAAAATGTTTCAAACCACAATGATCTGTCCTTAGCTCAAATCTTCACCCCATGAGGTAATGTCTCCACATTTACAGTGCATGAAAAATGACCACTAATTCCAAATCATGTGTAGCATAATTCCTCTCATGCTCTTTTATTTTTTGGGACTTGTAGCACACCACTTGATCCTTTTTAGTAAGAACTCCACTGATCCCTTCCTTGCACATGTCAGTGTACACTACAAAATCTTCGTTCGAATCCACAATGTTTAAGATTGGTACACTTGTCAAAATGTCTTTCAGCTGCTAAAAACTCTCTTCACACTCTATTAGGGACATAACCTCCCTAACCCCTCATGTAGGTAGAATCATATATTTTCCATGTAATAAAGCTTGATGTTAGTTAATAAGGCTTATTTAATAATGTGAGCAAGTCTAATTAAGAAGACTTAATAGAAGCTTCAAGTTCTAGAAATGTCTTCCTCTAGAATGTTCTTTAGAAGATAGAATTAGTATAAATAGGAGTAGAAGGCATGAGAAAGTATTGTATTGATAATTTTTGTAATAGAGATCTGTTATGATGGAGATTTCCCCCTTGAAGAGGCAAGTGAACTTGGATTTCTATCAATAAAGGTATCATTGTTGATGTTGTTATTCTCTATATTTTGTTTTTCCACTAGTATTTGCTGCAATATTTATGTTTTTGCTTATTATAACACATATGGTACCTTACAAGTGGTATTAGATCTCCTTCCCATGCAAAAATTGTGGGAATTTTTTTTCTAGATAGAGACATGTACTATCGACATCTTTAAAGCATAGAGATTCATTGTTCTATGGGTAAAATTACGACTCGGGAAGAATACACATAATAAATATATATGGTTTCACAAGGTTGCTTGAAACAAATGTTTCACCTTGTTGGAAACATATGTAACCCCTATTGGTACCCCTTCGAGTAGTACCACAACATACATAATCTGTACATGGCCATCACTCCCATGTACCACCAATTATATCAGGAGTCGCTTAGGTCTCTTGAAACCAACTCTAGATCAATCAATTGGTCGTCTGACTGCTATAGTGAAACTAAGAATAACACTCTAAAAGATACTTTATAGTACTTGGGTAACTAAGTAGTATCGTTAAGGGTGTGGTCGAGCCTCCTTAGTTGGTGCCCTGAGATATTGGGTCCAGCACTATTGTTTGGCCCTACATGTATATCAAAGAGATATAGTATAGGGAAAAACCTTGTTTGTAGGAACCTTGAAAACCCTAACCCTTGGGAACACAACATAACAGAAAAGAAACAGAAGGGAAAATTTTCCGCATAATCCTGCCTCCTACATCCTAGTTGCGAAATTCCTACATAATTTTCCTTGTTAACAATTTGGGCATTTTGTCACTACAGTATTCTTCAAGCTAGAGTATAACTCCAAAGAAGTAAAAACAATGAGTATAGTGGTCCCACCAACATCCTTATTTGGGACCTATCCCATTGGATTCCTCTCTTCGCCCTGATCACAATGGTACCTATCACTTGTAAGAATTTTTTTCCATGGATTCACCCACCCTTCCCAACACCTTTATTTTCCACCTATCCCATTGAATTCCTCTCTTCACCCCATCCGTCAAGATACCCCTCATCTGTAACCCTTTTTCTGTGTGGACCCACCTGCCCATTTTTCGCTTCTCCCCCAATGGCTCTCACCCGCAACCAAAAACTCAACAACTTGCTCACTGACAATGAATAGAACAAGAAGTCCATCTAACAACTCACTTCCAATATTGCTACCCTCAACTATGATAATGCTACCATCAAAATTGATTTACGAGGTGTGCAACAGTCCCAACAACTTGCTCACTGACAATGAATAGAACAAGAAGTCCATCTAACAACTCACTTCCAATATTGCTACCCTCAACTATGATAATGCTACTATCAAAATTGATTTACGAGGTGTGCAACAGTCCATGGACTTCCTCTTGATCAAGATGAACAACTTCATAAGTTGATTTTTAGATCCTACCTCCTCTGAACAACCTTATGACCATGACAATACTGACACTTTTCATTACCAAGCCTTTCGTTCCAATCAACCTCATCAAGAATTGTGTCTTCCTACAATCGAGGTGAACAAATTTGATGGTTGGGTCACACAAATGGAACATTATTTCTCCTTGTGAACAAATTTGATGGTTGGGTCACACAAATGGAACATTATTTCTCCTTGCATGGAATCATTGATAAATTGGCCAAACTTTGTTACGGTGTCCTCTATTTGGATCCTGAACACTGAAAATGGTGGAAATGGAATAAAAATTCATGCCAAGGGTATGTTTCTTGGACACATTTTGTAGCCGAACTTTATGAATGCTTTGAAACAGACACCCACCATTTGGGCCATTTGATCAAGTTGAAACAATCAGACATAGTAGAATAATTTATCGCCGCCTTTGAGCATTTTTCTTTTAGAGCAGAGGGAATGTTATATTCCTTCTTCAAGGAATGCTTTATCCTTGGCCTAAAGGATGAAATATGAGCTTATGTCCTAATGGATTTCCCACAGGCTTCATTGGAAGCTACTAAATGTGCCAAGGAAGAACAACATGTTGTCTTTTCTCAGAACCAAAAACTCTCTTTTATTCCTCTCTCTAGAAATACCAATCCTTCCCCTCATGTCACTCCTATCAAGATCCAAAAATTAACGTCTCAGGTTGAAATGGTTGAACGACAACTTAAGGGTATTTTCTATAATTGTGAGGACAAATATTTTTCAAGGCAAAAGTGTAAGGAACATAAGATTTTTATGGTCATTTATGAAGAAGTTTTTGACAAGGAGGCCGAAGTTTCCCCTATGGAATAACTACCCCAAGAAAATGAACCTAATCCACCCTCTTATCCACCATAATTTGAACCCTCAATTTCACTGCACGCCCTCATTGGCTTCTCTGCTCCCCAAACCTTCAAGCTAATTGGATACATTAATCATAGAAATGTCATAATCCTAATTGATAGTGGCAACACCCATAATTTGATTCATTGTTGTATTTCCCAAAAAATCAATTTCTATATACGTGCAATCAACAATTTTCAAATCATTATTGCTAATGGTTGTTCCATGAAATGTGGTGGGTGCTATGAAAATGTGCACCTACAAATTGGTCGATATCACATAAAATCTCATATGTTTTCTATCGACATGGGCGGTTGTGACATTATGCTCAGTCCTACATGGTTACACACTCTTGTCCCCATCCTCATGGATTTTAACAAACTAACCATGCAATTCCAATAGGAGGGACAATAGTATAATTTCCAAGACATCACAATAGGCTCACCTAAGATCATCAGTTCCCACTGAATGGAGAAGCTACTCAAAAAATGTCATTTTGGCATTATCAATCAACTCCATTCCATTCACATTGTTGAGACACCCTCTATGCACCCTGACCTCCAATATATACTCTCCCAACACCAAGCTCTCTTTAACACTCCCCATGGAACCCCCCCTCCCTGTGGCATCCATGATCATTCCATTCCTCTAGTACCAGATAGTCTTCCTCCCAATGTTCGCCCTTATCATCATCCCTTTTCCTAGAAAAATGAAATTGCGAAAATTGTTCAAGAATTTCTAGATGCAGGTGTTTTCCATCCTCGAACCAACCACTATTCTTCTTCGATAGTCATGGTACTCAAAAAAGAAGGTACTTAGTGCATGTGTCCCAATATATACTCTCCCAACACCAAGATCTCTTTAACACTCCCCATGGCGTCCATGATCATTCCATTCCTCTAGTACCAGATAGTCTTCCTCCCAATGTTCTCCCTTATCATCATCCCTTTGCCTAGGAAAATGAAATTGCAAAAATTGTTCAAGAATTGCTAGAAGCAGGTGTTTTCCATCCTCGAACCAACCACTATTCTTCTTCGATAGTCATAGTACTCAAAAAATAAGGTACTTAGTGCATGTGTCCTAATTTTTGTTCCCTCAACAAACTCAAAATCAAAGACAAATTTCTCGTTTATGTCATTGATGACCTTTTGGATGAATTGAGTGGTGCTCAATAATTTACCAAACTTAATCTTCATTCTGTCTACCACTAGATACATATGAAAGAGGAAGATGTCCCCAAGACTTCCTTTAGAACTCATGACTGTCACTATGAGTTCTTAGTCATTCCCTTGGCTTGTGTATTGTCCCCTCCACTTTTCAAAGTCTCGTGAATCATGTCTTTTGTCCTTTCCTCTGCCATTTTGTCTTAGTTTTCTTTGATGATATTATCATCTATAGTAAAACTTGTCAATCCCATCTCTCCCATGTGGATCGAATTCTCCATCTATTGTATAAGCATAAATGTTTTCTCAAACAATCTAAATGTGCTTTTGGCACCTCTAGAGTTGAGTACCTAGGTCATATTATAGGAAAGGATGGTTTATGGGTGGATCCTAAGAAAATTGAAGCTATGAAGAAATTTCCTTACCCTAAAACTCTTAAAATATTGTGTGGTTTCCTGTATTTAACAGGTTATTACCACAAGTTTGTTCAGAATTATGGAAAAATTGCATCTCCATTCACTGCTCTCCTTAAAAAGAATGCTTTCAGTTAGACTCTAGCAACTGGTCAATCCTTCCAAGCCTTGAAAGATGCTATGTTCACAACTCATGTTGTTGCACTACCAAACTTCACCAATACTTTTGTCCTAGAATACAATGTGCTAGGGAAAGGAATTGGGGAAGTCCTCATGTAAGATGGTCGCCCTTTGGTTTTCACTAGAAAACAACTATCAAAGTGACATTTTGTTCAATAAACATATGAAAAGGAAATGTTAGTTATTATTCATGCAATGTATCTCTGATGTTCTTATCTATTGTGGAAACAATTCCAAATCAAAATTGATCATCATAGACTCAAGTATTTTCTGGAGCAAAGAATTTCCTCCCCGAAGCAAAAAAAAATGGGTGACCAAGATGTTTGGATATGATTATGAGATCATATATAAGGAGGGAAAATAAAATGTGGTTGTTGATGCTCTTTCAAGGAAATATGAATAATAAGAGTCCCTTTTTTCCCTCTCATTCATTGTAGTAGAATGGCTTCAAGTTGTTCACCAAGAATGGTTGTAAGACCCCAAAATTTATAGCTTGATCCAATAATTTCAATATGATCCTCAATATTCTCCAGGGTACTCTTGGCACAATGTGTAGCTTCACTATAAAGTTCAATTGTATTTAAACAAACACTCACATCTTAAATTCACTATGCTCTATGAGTTTCATGCTTCACCCGCAGCTAGGCATTCAAGGTTTACCAAAACCTATGAACAAGTCAAACATTTGTTTTTCTAGGAAGGTATGAAACATGACATCCACACCTTTGTTGTTGAATGTGATGCCTATCAACTCAATAAGGGAGAAACAATCAAAGCTCCAAGAACACTCAAACCACTCCTGATTCCACCAACTATTTGGAGATATCTCTATGGATTTCATTGTTGGCCTACCTAGATTAGGAAATAAGTCAGTCATCATGGTGGTAGTAGATCATCTTTCCAAATATTCTCATTTATGTGCTCTTCATCACTCATTCACTCCATCCATAGTGGATCAATTTTTTAGGGATAATATATTCAAACTCCATGGTATGCCTCATTTTATTGTCTCTGACTGTGATCCAACTTTAACCAAAAATTTTTGGAAAGAATTGTTCAAGCTCCCAGGGAGCCCAATTGCATCTCAGCACCGCCTATCATCCCCAGATTGATGGACAAACTGAAGATATCAACAAGTGTTTGGAAACATATTTGTGGTGTTTTTCATTCAAAAAACAAAATCAGTGGGTTCAGTGGTTACCCCTAGTTGAATGGTGGTACAACACATCTTATCGTACTGCCACTCACATGAATCCCTTTGAAGCAGTCTATGGGAAAAAACCACCATAAGTTCTCTCATACATGCCAGGTGTCTCCGAGGTTCATGAGGTTGACAACAATATTACATTCTGAGCAACCATTCTCTACACCCTCAAAGAAAATTTGGTCCTAGCTTAGAATCGCATGAAGCAACAAGAAGATCATGGTCATTCATAACTTCAATTCATTGAAGGGGGCTAGGTGTTTCTTCATTTTCAACCTTATAAGAAGACTTCACTCAAAGATGAACACTATCATAAACTTGCTCCCAAATTGTATGGTCCTTATACAATTATCAAGTGAGTGGGATCCATGGCCTACCGATTATCTCTTCCCAATCACTCTAAGTTACATCATGTTTTTCATGTCCCATGCTTAGAGAAGTGATTGGAACTAAGTGTGAGACTCAAACTAGTCTCCCAGAGTTGGATGGAGAAGGTTCCATTTGGTTGCAGGCACAAGTTGGTTTTGACCAGCATGAGTGTCGTATCCATCAGCGCACCATCAAGGAAGTGTTAGTTCAATGGAAGGATACCCCTCCAGAAGATGCCACCTGGGAGTCAGCTACCATTCTACAACAATTTCCTCATCTCAAGCCTTAAGGAAAAGGATGTTTTTCAAGGGGGAGGGAATGTTAGGGACCTAACCTCCCTAACCTCCCTAACCCCTCACGTAGGTAGAATAATACATTTTCCATCTAATAAAGGTCGACATTAGTTAATAATTCCTATTTAATAAGGTGAGCAAGTCTAATGTAAGGAGACTTAATATAATCTTATGCTTCTAGAAAGATTGTCCTCTATAATGTTCTTTAGAAAATAGAATTAGTATGAATAGGAGTAGAAGGAATGAGAAAGTTTTGTCTTGAGAATTATTGTAATATAGCTCTTCTCTATTGGAGGTTTCCCCCTTGAAGAGGCAAGTGAACTTGAATTTGTATCAATAAAGGTATTATTGTTGGTGTTGTTATTCTTTATATTTTGTTGTTCCATTGGTATTTGCAACAATATTTCTGTTTTTTCTTATTATAATACATTCGGTACCTTACACACTCGAAAGTTCATTCAAATTTCACTCCCTTCTTTTGTAAATAAGTGATTGGGCTTGCAATATTCAAATTTACCTTAGTTGTATAAGATTATTTCACCTTTTAACTAATCGAATATATATCATCAATCCTTGGAAAATGATATTTTTTCTTTATGGTGACCTTATTCAGTTGTCTAAAATAAAAAAACATCCTTAAGGTTCCATCTTTCTTCTTCACAAAAAACACTCGAGCTCCCCAAAGTGACACACTTGGGCATATACCCCTTCTTTAACAATTCTTCAAGCTACAACTGCAGCTCCTTCAACTTGGGTGTGCCCATTATGTAAGGTGTCTTGGACACTAGGGTAGCTCCTGGAACCAAATCAATAGAGAAATCAACGTCTCTCTTTGGTGGTAGTCCTGAGATTTCCCCAAAAGTATCTTCAAAATAACTCAAGACTAGATGGTCTTCAATGCTTGCCACTTTATCTCTATCTTCCTCTTCCATATGGGCTGCAAAAATATGGCATCCCTTCTTGAAACCCTTTTTCATCTACATGGATTGAGTTTCTCTAACATCTACAACTCTTGGAATGCCTCGAACTTTGCCTTATTTTCCCACCTCATTAAGAAACGTGATCGTCTTGTTGTAACCATCTAGGACAACATCGTGTTTTTCCAAACAATCCACGCCAATTATACAATCATATGAACCTAATGGTGTGATGTTCATATCTACCTTCACGCTGAGTCCATTCATGTCTATTGAGTAATATTTAACTATCTCACTGATTTTCCTCTTAGCCCCCGTGGTTAATTGAACTAACCAATATTTCTTATGCTTACTCCTTTGTAAGTGAAATATATCAACATTGTTAGATTTTATCTAACTATGGCTAGCTTCATAATCAATTAAAATTGCTATGGGTTGATTATCAATCTCACCTTCCACTTCAATCATGGGGGATTGATATTATGCTTGTTTGTTGTCCAAGGATGCATAAATCATTGCTATGTTTCCTCCCATGTATTCAATCGTTTCAGCCTCCTGAATGTTGGTGATAGTCCTCATTATTTCTCCTTTGTGAGGGTAGTCCCTATATAAGTGATTTCCCTCACATCCCCATCATTGTACGGGTTACTTCCTTGGCCTTTTCTTGAATGATTCTTCCATCCTGGGCTCATTTTGGGTTAATTGTCCTTGTTGATTTGTTTGTGAGTTGTTCTTGAAAAAGGGTGGCTTAAAACCTTTATGCCTTTTATCCCTCTTTCCTTTTATCTTTTCATTCCAATATTTTGGAAAACTGACCTCCCTCTGTTCTACTCACAAAGATGTTTTTATCTCTTTATGGCCTCCTCCAAATTCCTAGGGTTATAATAGTGTATTTATCATTGTAAAAGGAAGGTAAACCACTCAAAAACCTTTGGATTTTGATCTCCTCTTCCTTTATGAAGCCCCCATACTTCAACAACTAAAAGAACCTCTTCTCATATTCATCCATTATCATGCTTCCCAATTTAAGTTCAAAGAATTTTTTCATATTCCTTTTATAGTAATGCTCTAACAAATATTTATCTTGGAAATATCCTTTGAACTTCCTCCATGAGACCTTCTTATCATCATGGTGTTTGGATTGCTTAAGTTGATCCCACCACATAGTTGTCTTTCCTTTCAAGTGGTAGGTTACACTTCTTGTTTCTACCCTTGAGGAGTAATCATGCAACTGGAAATATTTATTCATTTCAAAAAACCATTCCTCAACCTCTTCTCCCTTTCTATGCTCACTATCGAAATTTGGTGGCTTGATTTTCCTAAGTTCACCTTGCAAGATGTTTGACTTAGACCTTCTTCTCTACCTCTTGAAAGAAGACATACTGAGGGTGCTCCCTGGCCCTGAACTTGTATGAGCTCTTCTAGTGAATTTCCTTCGATAATGATGGCATTGTCTCATGCTTATTTATTGTCTTTCATTCTGATGATCATCCCTTCTGCTATGGGATCTTGATGCTACCACTTTTCTGACACTAGTTGTTTGGTTTGAACAAGAGTCTTTGGTGGCTTGTCTTTCCAACATATTCAAAGTATGAAGTATCTCTTCCTGAGATTTCGTCATCCTTTCATTATGTGTCCTATATATAGGCACTTCCATCTATGGGATTCACATAGTTACGGATCGCTCTACAGGCTCCTCCTTACCTCTTCTTCCATTGGAATCTGTGTCAATATTTCCCATGCTGCCACCTAGCCTTCTAAATTCTTCTTCATGACCATAATACATGTAGGCATCCTCCATGACTATTGTTCTCATACAAGAACCAAACTTCCCTCCTAAACCTCTTAATTCTACAAGAAAATGTGCATGCAATAAAATTTTTGGTTAGACAATACACACACACAGAGTTCTGAGCAAAGAATGCATAAATTGTTTTCTCTTTAATGTCCATTAGTCATATTCTTTTGAGTTGACTATCTACTTCTCATATCAATTTTTGGGTTGACAGATGATGTCTCCTCCTTAAGACCTTTCCGATGACTATTCATTTTCCCAAAATTGAGCCCCAAGTTGAAATTTATGGTCTATGGAAGTTTTAATTGATTTCCCATTTTGAACCCCATATGCTATATGCATATTCTCTCTCATCATGTACATTTTTGGTTACCCATATTTCATATATGGTTCCATGGTTTTCATCAATGGTCCATGGGATTTCCATATACTAATCGTGCAACCCAAACTGACTTTTGAGCAAGGAGTTATTACCTCTGGAAGTAAATTGGTACTGAAATTATACATGATACCATTTCAGCTCTAAATTTCTCATACAAGCTCTATTTTGCACCTGGAATAGGTCGTTGGAAAGCTCTCACTAATCTCTTTCATTTAAGCTATGGATTCTTTGTGTAACTTTGGTACACACATTTCTCTTGATTTCTAATACCTAAAAATGTCATTTAGGCCCTCAAAATTCCTTCGCATGTTGATGACCTTCAAAATCTAAAAATTTTTGTATAAAACTAATTGATTTACTAGTGTAATAACCCACCAATTAAATCTGCAACTATCCTTGGGAAATTTGATTGAAATGGCATGGCACCTGTCTGTTGAGTCCACATGTCATGATTTGATTTGACCATGTCATCATTCGTTATTCCCTTCATCAACCCTCAACCATCCTTTCGTAGACCTTGCGGGCTCTCCTTAGTGGAAATTTGCCCATGGGTTGTCAAAAGCATGAAATTATGATTTAACCACAACCCAAAAGCCTATCATAGCCTTCTTCATGGGATTTTCCCTACAACACATCCAGTGAACACCTTTTTATAACTTCCCACAACCTGCAACCCACAAGCTTTGCAGAGTCTTCTTCATGGACTATTCCCTGCGTGAATTCAAGTTACCTGCCATCAATATTTTCTCTTGAATCGCAATCCTTTCAGGCTTAGCTTCGTGGAATTTCTCACGGAAAGGTCAAGTTACATGTTATAAGGTTTGTTTCCGCAACCCACTTCTTGCAATCCTATCGAGATCAAATTTCGCAAACTCTTACCTTCATGTCCTCTTACCTTTGTAGCCTCTTACCTTCATGGACCCTTTTCCCATGGACTTCCTCCGGTGGAACTTCTCTCATGGACCTCCTCCCATGGACCTCCTCCCATGGACTTCCTCTCGTGGACTTATTCCTGCTATAATTTTGACATGACCTTTTGTCATGGCCTTTCCAAGTGGAACACCATTGAATTTTTCCTGCAACCCATGGCCCACATGACTAATTTTACGATACTTCTTTTGTATCATTTTTCCTGTGGAGCTTCTTCCCATGATCCTACCCTCGAGACTTTTCCATCCCAACCGACGATCCTTGATCAATGGTTGAGATTTAATCTTGTTGTCCAATGAACGACCAAGATTACCCCTAACACTTAGTCCTATTCAAAAATGAACTTACAACTTCTGTCATAGAAACTTGCCACGAGTAAATTACCACTTTGGCATCCAAACTAGCATCGTCATGCCACAACCAAGTGGCTCCATGTCATCACTGTACAAAAAATTTCTAAAATTCCAAAAATTATAAAATTTCAAGAATTTTTATAATTTCTCCAAAATTTCTTTGGTAAACATGGAAGTTTTAGTCAATCCAAAATGGATCTTGACAATTGATATCCAAGTCAAATGTGATCTAGGTCATTGATCTCCAAGTCAAATGTGATCTAGGTCGTTGTTTCTCCAATTCTTCAATCATTTCTAAAACACAAAATTTGACCTTCTAGGACAAAATCGACTCTACAACCTGCAAATTGACACCATTAAACCTTTGTTCGATAGTTATAAGGAAAAATGAACTTGAATATTATCATAAATTTGGGGATCTGACTCTATTTTCACCATTTCCCCCCAAATCCGTCACAGGTGAAACTATGCAACAACAAATTTCTACCAAAGTTTCACTGGCATTGGCCCATACAAACTCAATGTTTAACTTTGAGCTCTAATACCAATCTGTAATAACCCCTAGCTTAACCGAGGAACATTACTATGATGAATTACACATAAAATGATTTTTTTTTGCTAACTAATCATGCATCTTACCAACTACAAGAATGTTCATAGATTTAATTGTTCTACTATCATTAATTTAAATGCAGCTACAACATGTTGAAGTAAACACAAATGAAACTAATGAATCCAATTACAACAACATATAAATCATTCTCTAACACAGAGTTAATGCACAAAAATAAAACTCATAATATAACTCAAATTTGTGGTAAAACACTTATCATTTTAGAACAGTTGTGCAAGCAATTGCTTGGGACAGATGTTCCACCCAACCATAGACTTTTTTTTCTAGGTCTCAACAACAAGTCACCCCCAAGTTGGGGCTAAGAATCCACAAAAGAGGGTGTCTGTCACTGCCCACTCATAACTCAGATATCCCACAACCCACTAGCATTATGATATAACTATCTTGATTTCCACCATCTCGTGTCCTCTTTACCCACCCAACCTAAGGAATTTACCCCTTCACTAATCCTAGTCCATCGAGCATCCCATTCATTTATCAGGTTCTATATGACACATATAATCAAAAATTTCAGTACATGGAACTCAAGG
>CBVK0100595285.1:0-14151 GCA_900067695.1 Picea abies | reverse complement strand
AGATGTAGAAGATAAAGAAGAATTTGAAGGCTACCCAGGATAGGCAGAAAATTTATGAAGACAAGAATAGATTTTTCATATATTTTAGAGTGGGAGAACATATCTTCTTAAAAGTAAAGGCAAAGAGAATTTCAATAATATTAGGAAGTTGCCCGAAGTTGGCAACAAGATATTGTGGACCTTTTGAAATATTAGAAAAGATAGGGCCAATTGGACACATGCTAGCATTTACTGCATCCATAAGAGTGCATAATGTATTTCATGTATCATTATTAAAGAAGTATGTACCTGATCCTAACAACATAATTGATTGGAATGTGATCCAGGTGGAGCACGAAGGGGATTTCCGGGTGGAGCCAGTATGCAACATGGACCGTAAATTCAAGGTGCTCAGGAACAAATCCATAGGATTGGTAAGGTTCAATGGACTTGCTATGGTCCTGAGGATGCTACATAGGAGAATGAAGAAAACATGCGTGAATTGTACCCCTCAAATTTTTGACAATTTTGAATAAGGCAGAATGTAAGTCTCCATTTTGGAAAGCTAGAGTTCGTAAACCACATCTCAGATTCCTAGCCAACTACACTGGGGACGCTGTAAACAAATGGTTCATTCCTTGGGTTATCCATGATAAATGGATGGTACATGCCTTAGGTCAACCCTGGTAAAAAAATGGTGCATTCCTTGGGTCGGTGAGTTGAGAGGAATGGGAGATTAATGGTTGGAGTTGTTAAGTTGCGGAATTTTTATTTCTAAGCGTTTGTGATGTAAATTTGTATGTATATGTATGTATGTATGTATGTATGTATGTCAACATAGAGTGCATCAAGGATGACGCACAATTATAGGGGAGGGTAAATGTAACATCCCCATTATAATCCTTAGTTTAATTAATGGTTATGTAGATATAATATGTGGCTACGGCCAAGTGATGTAAAATGTGAATTGTATCTCAATGTTTTAATAATAAAAATGTGATGTCGGCTGCTAAAGGGGACATGGAAAAGAGATTGGGTATGAACTAATCCACAAGAGAGGGAAGTGTCTAGGATAATGGCCAAGAGGGGTCAAAGGAGGAATTACCCATGTATATAAATTCAACCCATTTTCATGAACTTGTTAATTGTATATAAACCTTCTGATTTCTAATTGAGTGTTCCCAGAGCCAATCATTGAATACATGTAAGAGGGTGGGTGTGAGTGGTCACGTCCAGATTTAATGGGCACATGGGAGTTGAGTACAACCATATTGGGGAAGAGTGTGAGTTAATAAAGGAAAGCCACGAGAAAGGAAATTGGTATGGGTTTGGACAGAAGTTTTTAGCAGTCAAGTTTATGCATGGGAGAAGGGAAGAGACCAAGAAAGAGAGTTGGGAAGGGGTGCATTCATGGAGGGTGAACTATGGAGTGTAACTGGAGTGAATTGGAGTTGGAGAACTGAAGAGCCAGGTTTCCAGGCCTGAAGAGTGAACTCCTGTGTGAGTTTCACTAAAACAGCAAGTGTGTGTAGTTGGTTTGTTGATAGTTTTCCTAGAAGCATGTTCCCTTGAGTTCCTAGCTGAGATATTCCCAATTACCTGCACCAGAGAAACCTTGATAAATGAATGGATCATTCATTGGGCTAACCCTGATAAACATATGGTACATCACTTGGGTTATCCATGATAAACGGATGGTACATCCTTTGGGTTATCCCTGATAAACGAATGGTGCATTCCTTGGGTTGGGAAGGTCAAGAGGAAGAGATTTGGAAAAAAAGTCAAGTTAACTGTAGGAGAATATCAGTTGGGTTATGAGATTTATGAGGTGTGAGTGGATTGTGAGAGACCACCCTCGTTTGTGTATTACTAGCCTCAACTAGGGGGTGACTGGTTGTTGAGATTTGGAACAATCAGTCTATGGTTGGGTGGAACGTTCGTCCCAAGAACTTGGTTGCATGATTCTTGTTTAAAGATAAGTGTTTTATATTGTACTGAGTTATTTACATGTGTTATTATTGTGCATGAACTGTGTGTGAATGAGAATGACTTATAGGTTGTTGTAATGAACGGTTTAGTTGTATTTCGTGTTGATTATTGGCATGTTGTATATGCATATGTTTTATGGTTATAGACTGTAGCTAAATATGTTATAAATTTGTAGTTGTAAGCTACAGGAAATTGGCTAACAGTAAAGGAATTACCTTAGTTATCAAAAGTTTCATTTTTATGTGTATTCCCCATGTAATGTTGCTTAGCTGGAGGCTAGGTACGTTACATTTTGGTATCAGAGTCGTAATAAGAAGGATTTTTATCTGACGTGGCCCAGCCTGGGTGGTTGGGTACGTTACAAAGTGGTATCATAGTTGATAACGAGAGATTTTTGCGTGGCGTGGACCAGCCTGGGTGGATGGGTACATCACATTAGCACTAAAAACTAATTCAAAAATCAAATTGCAAATAACATACGATCAAAACAAATGATTGACCTTTTGAGTCATGTCAACAATCTATGCTTCTTAGTCCTTCTTATTGCCACCTTCAGTAAAACCTTGTTGTCAACAAGAAGATTCATCCCTTATGTAATTCAAAAATGAATGCAATATAAATGTAATCTCACTTTAGAGCAAGAGAAAACCTTATCAGAATTTTGCCTCTCTATTCTCTCCTATTGTGTCCCTCCATCAAGTACTTATTTTATTCTCCAAAAGGTAGTTTGATTAGTTTCAATGTCCCTCCATCAAGTACTTATTTTATTCTCCAAAAGGTAGTTTGATTAGTTTCAACCACCTTTAGTTATATAGTTAACTAACTTTTAGTTAAATGGGACAACTTTAATAAATAATTATAATAAAAGGGTTTTGTTAAATAATAACTAGTAGGTGGGGACCCCTATGTAACTTTATTGTTCAATTTTTCAATATCCCCTTTTACCTCCATAAATGTATCATGTATGTCATACCATAAAATAAATGCACATCCTCCAACCCACAAATAATCATTCCATAAATACACTTTTGACTCCCAAAAATAATTCAACCATGCCAAAAATAGATAAATGTTGTCTCTTGTCCAAAAATAAGAGTATGCATATGTCCAACAAACAACTGTAAAGAAAAGAATAATCATAAAATAATCTTTAAAATTCGTATTTTTTGTTGGATGTTGTCCTCCTCTGTCCACTGCTCTGAGATTATGCCACCTTATGTGTATGTAAGTTTGCCTTGGCAGGATTATTTTCTTCATTTGTTGATGCTTCAGGGTGCATATCTCCAAAGGTTATAATTTTAGGCTCAAGCTTTGGGGGAATGGAATGTGAAGTAATAGAATGAGAAGATTCTTTAGATGAACCAGAACTAGGTGACATGGAAAGTTTTTTCCCTTTACTAGGTTCAGGATCTTTAGATAAAAATTTATTTTTATTAGGTTGTTGAGATGAAAGTGCATGTGAGGCCATGGAAATAGCAGGTTGAAGTGGCTTCTTAGGAAGAGGTGGGGGCAGTGGTATTGATATTGTGGGCCATCCATGGTTATGAGGTTGAGGATCATAAACTAATTCATTCCAACCATCGTTAATTGGAATCTCAAGTTGCATGAACACGTGTGGTTCTACATGAATGTCAGTGATGTTAGGATGAGGTCATAATGGGGGTCTGAAAAGTGGTGGAGGAGGATTAAAATATCCTTGACCTGCTAGAATGAGAAGGCTGGTTTGCAAGAGTTGATTAAATTCTTTGGAATCTGCATCAAAATGGACATAGAATCTAAGTATTTTATTTCTTCCCCTAGGCCAACCAACTTGTTGTCCTCTATTCCAATTTCCTTTGTTTCACTTGTTATCTATGTTCGATCTATTGTTTCCACAACTGAAAAAGATCATCTATTTAACCATGAATATCGGATTAGAGTATGCATAAAACGGAAGATAAATAATCAAATATAATTTTGCATATAACATAATTTAAAAGTGGCTCTGACTCAATAAGTAATCAAGCATGTAATCAGCCAAAGTGGAGTTAGGGAAAGTAACCCTGGATCAAACAAATTTCTCTATTTTGAAACATATCCAGGCTTCATAATTCTTGTTCTTCCACAAAATGATATTTATTTAAGAACATGGGACTTATAATGAAATTGGGAAGATGAAGGGTTTCGTAATGAAAGTAAAGTGAAAATAAATGATGAGAAGGAGCGATACATGTTCATAACCATAACCATAACATATCAGTTGTCAACCTTCAGTCAAAATCTATGTATATATGCCCAATGCTAATCATTAATATGACATGTTAATCCATTTGTTCATTTTTGTTTAATTATATATTAAATATCATCCTTATAAACTATCAATATGTCTACTTTTTTTTTGAAACCCTTTGATTTATTTATATAACAGGGGGGGAGAACAATGAAATTAAATGAAAATGGTATTCGGACTTTGGGAATAATTTATGTAAAGTGAGAATATGAGAGGAATTGGTCCTCAAAATAAATAAGATGCTCATATCAAAACTTATTTCATATGACTTTGTTTTAGCATTTAAACTTGTATTTGGATGATGAAGAAATAATCTTGTAATTGTACTCTTTTGGAACAGAGCTCATGATTCAATTTCAAACTCTATGAAGAGATAAATACTAAACCATGTTTCTTTTAATCCTTGCTTCTATACATGCATGCAACAAGCACATATATTCCTCCTGCATTTTAAATCATTCATGCCAACTGCCAATAATTTTCCTTTTAATAGAAACAATTTTTATTTTGTACAATAGGGGGAGAAAAGATGGGATTTTATTGAAGACAAATTTAGGAATTAGGGAATAACTCATGAAAAAACAAATAATGAAAGGAGTTGATCCTGCGTCAAAAAAAACTTATGTTACATTAATGCTTTCAAACAAATTCTTTTAAATCCCAATTACTTAAACTGTCATCATCAATCATTAGTCAACCATTAAAATTTTAAAAATTCTTCATTGCAACATAGTTGTGCATATAACTATTCATAACCAAATAATTTTGCATGTTTCTAGACGATACAGGTTAATCATTGAATCATTTATATAATGCTTCCCTTTTCAAAAACCAAACTCGACCTCATCCAATCAAACAAGAAGTTGAATCGAACCCAAAAAATAATAATAGAGTTTCCATAATCTATTTGGTCTCCACAGTTCAAAATTATGTGTTTTCAAAATGCATTTCATACTAATGAGGGTTCGAAACTGGGTTCTAAGTTTCTTATAAAAATTATATATAGGGTTTAGGGTTTTAACATAACCTATATTATTACGCATTCATAGGCATGCAACTAAAACGAAGTTTCATCCAACAAGTTATATGTGTAATGACGCAATTAAATTGTGATGGCTCATCCTTATATCACCACTATTCCAGTATGCTAATTCTTTTTATAAAACTCGAACCCTTCCTCAAGAGTTAATCTGTAATTGATACCACCAAATTGTTGGCTTCCAAAAGAGATAAAACTATCAAGGGTGTAGTGTGACTACCAAAGGGAAAGCCTAGTAATTACTTTAGGGTGGAGACTAAGTTGTCTAATCTTAATATGATTGTCTTTTCAATAGCTTGAGCTAGGATTTTCTGGGTAATTCTATAAAAATTTAATATTGAATATTTGTAGTCAAGAGTTGTATTTGTAGTCAAGAACCAAATTATTTCAAAAAGTAGGGTGAAAAACACATGGAATCCATATACGAAGGACCGAACTGATTTTGTTTTGCAGAGGTAATCAAGACCCATTTTAAAGTGGAAGGAAAGAAAAAGTACACCCAAAAATCAATTTACACAGAGCCACTCTTAAGATTATTACTAAACAATAAACATACATCTGATGAAAAATGAGCTAGAGTATGCATACCTTCACAAGTGCTTTGAATATGCTTAAAAAGCGGCGCAAATGGTTATGGAACTGTCAGGGTTTGAGCTCTGTAACCACAATGTTGTCAAAGAAGAGAAATTTTGAACAGCTCAAATGAGTAATGCAAAAACCAAAGAGGGATATGGGTGACAAAACTTGCGTAATGGTGAATTGAATGCATGACAGTGAGCACGTCATTTCCATAACATGTTGCACTCAACCCTAATCCCAACTCAACTTTCACTTTTCAAATACATGATGTAGCAACCAATCAACAAACAAAAGGAATGCCAAACAAGAAAAATACCATATGATATCTTAGTCGGTGTTAAATGGAAACCACTCAAATTATGTCTTGGGATGGGGCCAGGCCTAATCTCATTAATAAGAATATTAAATCAGACCTAATGGAAACAATACTAAGCTTAAAATATCTATTGTGCAGTTAATCTCCATAAATCAAAATTTGCAAATAAACCATATGCACCACACAAATTTAAAACTTTTCCAATATAACCATCGTTACCACCTTTGCAATGTAACTTGTGTATGTCATGTATTATGAATATGAGCTCAATAATACCATATAGTATGCAACATTTTTGACATGAAGTTTGAATACCCTTTGTTACTTGTGATAAGCATGTAACCCAAAAATATTGTAAGTGTAAACAACCAAAACTAATAACAATTTAAACGTTACAAAATATATGACATGAACCCTCTGTCATAACATATGTGAGCCAAACCTTTTTGTTCTTTTGCAATCACCAAAAAAATATCAACCATATAGTGTGCACTTTGATGATCATGGATGCATTGGTAGAAATATATTTTGATCTTGGTGAGTGGGGATTTCTACAACCAACTCAAAGTGAATGTTGCAATCAAACTAAAGACTACAAATATTAACATATCAAACCTTAATGCATATTGACACATCTTCTATACTCAGCAAGAATATATCCACTAGGGATGATTGAAAAAATAGCATTCTTTTGTTTTTATCTCTAGGGGGTCCCACCTATTAATCATATTTAAAATATAAAAAATTTAATATGTCTTGCAACAATTTGTAGGCTATATAGTTGGTGACTAGTTTACAAATCAACACCAAGGAGGATCTTTGTTAAAGAAAACAAATTTTGGTTAGGAGTGATTCATGGCTAGGAGAAGCTTATCGCTAGGGTTTTCATGGTTTCCCTAACTAGGATTTGGAGAGATTGAATTTGTACCAACTTATACTAGTTAAGAATGTACATGTAATTAATATTTTATATATAAATTAAATTTTGTAGATATTCAATAATTGTCTACTTGCAGATTTGATTTTCAACTTGTATTGTCTTCTTGAATGGGTAATTTCCAACACTTGTTGTGACATGTTGATTTGATATAACATAGGGCTGAAATTATTAAGTGATTTAACATATATATCAAAAAATATAATGGGGGCATATTTAATGATGTAAATTATGTTGTAATAAAGTTATTCTAAATCTATTATATGCACGAAAAAGTGTAACCTATTGACATTGAAGTACACTTGTTTGATATCCTTTCTCTTGCATTGCTTAGTGATTTGAACCAAAGTGAAGTGAAGCATGTGTTGTTCATTGTTGTAACTATATATTTCATACTAACCTTAAGGATCAAATCTCTCATGGATTAGATCTAGGAAAACTTGTTTTTGTATCTGACGAAATCGACAACTCGGTGGGCTCGGATTCATGTGACATGGGGTCGATTTCAATTGCTACCACTATAACCTCCAAGTGTACACCTATGGTACCATGCACAGTACACACATCTTTGCAAGGTGTGAACCAACGATGTCACAAGGAGTGCCTTAATAGTGCACTCTATCGCCAATTGATATACACCTCTAGGATAAATCTAGGAAAACTTTATTAATGGGTGAAATTTCATATTTACCTTAATTACCTAGACTTGAAATTTATATTACTAGTTCCCACCATATCATAACCTATGAGACCTGAACCTAATAACAATGGTTAAAATCCAGTATTATTCCTAAGCCCACTACTAATGGATTGGGTTGACTTGAGGATTGTGATAACCCCTACCTTGGGGCTTGACTTGTGTTGATCCTTGCTTGATTTATGTGTTTGCTTTTGTTATATGGACTATGGGCCTAATAGTCAAGCATTTTCCTATTGTGTTATATGTTTCATGAGCATTTGTATGGTCTCTTATGGTCCAAGGGGTTGATTTTTGGTTATGGTAATTTCTTGTTTTAACTGACATAATTTTGTTCATGCTTGCGGTGAATTGTTAAGCCACCCATTTGTTTGTATTTTTGACATAAAATGCCATATACATTAAATATCAATAGTTAAAGAAAGAATTTTATTCAAAAAAGAGTTAATATATCAAAAAATATGAAAGGACTTAGCATAGCAAAGTTGGTGAAGTCCCCAACTTGAAAAAAGAAAAATTATAAATTTGAATCATAATCTAATGCTTTATAGCATTCTCAATGGTTAACTAAAAAATGGGTTTCAAATTTTATTTTGTATAAAAATGAACATAATATAATTTGAATTAATTTTGTCGTAAAAGTAATTATAAATATAACCAACAAAAACCTAGGCTGGAATATGGAACTAGAAACTTTAAACCCAACTAAAAAACATTGTGTTGAATTAATTTTGTCGAAAAAAAATTATGAATATAACCAACAAAAACCTAGGCTGCAAAATGGAACTAGAAACTCTAAACCTAACTAATGATATATTGTGTTAGAATGTATTGAATATTAAGCATAGTATGTAACAAAACTTAACTAATGATATAGTGTGTTGGAATGAATGTATTGAATATCAAGGATAATATGTAACAACTTGATTTCTATATTTTTCACATTTGTATCACATAAATCCTTCTGACAAAATTTCCATTTTTGCAACACCATAAATAAATCTAATCCAAACCATTCATCTCTTATTAGAATTTAATTTGTTCATCCATATGGCCAACGAATAACTAACTTGAATAACTTATATCAATTTATATATTGGTTGACTTATTATGAGCCATTGGTTCAAAACTCAAATAAGTGATTTAAGATTAATAATAAGTGGACAAGCTCCATCTTTTTATTAAGTCCATTTTTTTCTTAATGAGGTATATTATGTTGGAAAGTTGGTTGTCATTGATGTCAATCCTAGAAGAAGTCCAAAAGCCCTTAGAAGTGATGGGTTTATTTGAAGGAATTTTCAAAGTGGTCCCCTTTATGGCGTATCTCTAAGCATGGCCCTCGTGGGAAGATGCTTTGAAGAATCCTACAAGAATTTTATGTGGTTAAGAAAATAAATTCACAATGTATGGTCAAAGAAACCCTAAAAATATGGTTAGGAATCCCCAGAGGTGTGGTCATGAAGCCCAAAGTTGGTTGGAGGAAAAGAGTACGAAGGACATTGCAAATGCATTCAGAACTCTCATAGATGGATAGTCCTCTTCATGTTGTTTCCAATGTTAGGTGGTACACCATGTGGTTCCTCATGGTTGAGAAGTCATATATTCTTAAATATGAAGACCCGAAGTATGGTTAAAAATCCCCCAAATGGTTGAAACAAGAAGTTACAAGTCGGCCCCAAAATTATTTAAAGGAGAAACATTGTTGTAAACAAAAAGTTATAGGTCGGACCTATAATGAAGTAAAGGAGGTACTTGAAATAGTATAAATACACATCAAAGAGCCTCTCATTATAACTTAAGCAAGCATGTGATATATTAATGAAGGCGAATTGTTGGAATACTGAGAGGGGGTGAATCAGTGTTATGAAATCTTTTACCAATTTTAATAAAAACATATATTCATTAACTTTAACAACGATATTCAATAGTTTATCACTTATGCATTTAGTATATCATTGCATCATAAACAATATTATTCATCAGTGCATAATAAACAACCAAAGATACACAATACACCGGAATTTACGTGGAAACCCAAATGGGAGAAAACCATGGAATGATTTCTTATATATATCAAGAACACATTCATAGGAAGCACCAACTTCCAAATTCTNNACCTACGAAGCAGATGAAGTCTCACCCAAGGTAGAGGCAGGGGTGGTTGCAGAACTCAGATGTATGCAACCTTAGCTGGGACATAGATATGTGATTTTAATTCTTAACAGAGCACTCAACAATTAACATTCATCAATATCCAGTCTTAATTACAGCACAGTTAAACCCTAATTACAAAGTATCGCAGTATTTATTCAGATCTAAGGTATTTAAGAACTAATCATGTGTACATAAGTCAGATATAACATCCATCCATATTATTAAGCACTAAGCATCAATAGATCATTCATCTATATTAAATCACTAAGCAAGTAAACACATAAACACATCAATACATCACACAAAGCATAGCAACACAGCATGTACATGGTTCACCCCCACCCTAGGGCTACGTCCACCAAATATTCTCTTCTTTATTATCTTTAGTCAAGCTTCTTACAGGCACATAGCATCCAAGTTCTACTCCGCATAAGACAGGAGATCGATGCGCACTCTGTCAAATCCTCCTTCTTCTACATAAACACATCAATACATCACACAAAGCATAGCAACACAGCATGTACATGGTTCACCCCCACCCTAGGGCTACATCCACCAAATATTCTCTTCTTTATTATCTTTAGTCAAGCTTCTTACAGGCACATAGCATCCAAGTTCTACTCCGCATAAGACAGGAGATCGATGCGCACTCTGTCAAATCCTCCTTCTTCTAGCTAGGGTATAGCACCAAGCCTTCACATATACTCTTACAGTTACTTGCACTAGCCTTGAAAGCCTCACACAGTATGAAAAAAGCACTTACAACTCTTGATCACATAGATCCCACTCTAGCAATTAGCACACTAGCCTCTCAGTCTCTCCCCCCCCTTTCTTACATCGCTTAACTACTTATTTATACATTACAAAATAGGCCTAAACATGGGTAAACTCATGGGCCGACATCCCATACCCATTACATGATCCTGAATCCCAAAAAGGGCCCTAAAAGGGGCCGAGATCCCGTGATCTCCACTTCGTCTTGCACTCCGCCTTCGACAGCCTGTCGAAGTCCCAAAATTAGGTCAAACATGACCAAGACTCCTCAAAACTTGGTCAAGGGCCAACATAGATTATTAAGGACATGTGATTTGGATGTATTAATGTATTGGGGTATTTAGAGGAGGTTCTCCTATTCTTTAAGGAGTTACAGTGTAACTCATTTCTCTTATATTTATTAGGGTTGTTATCCATGCTCACATTGGTGTACATGGTGTGTACTTATGGTTTCTTATGATATCTTAAGCATTTGGTACATAACATTTTCCTTGCAATCTTCTGCTACAAATATTTCTTCTACACTCTCCTTTAGCATGTTATCCATAACATGCGCTTCACACACATTTTCCTCTATAAAGTGTACCCCACTTTTACAATCAACATTTTTTGCATCCACATTCAAGAAAAATTATTTTTCTTTCTCCTCTCATTGCCTTATCTCATGATTTCTCTTCATCTACACCTTCTCAATTCTCAAGGCCAAATGATGAGCTTCTTCTAGTCACTGCATATTAATTTCACTTATCTTCAAACCTTCTGATGGACTTCAAGTCATCCACTAACTACATGAGATTTTCCTCACTAACTCATATAAAACCAACTCTCCTAGCCATGCTACAAAATTATTCAAGATAATTTTCTACACATCTATCGTTCTACTTTAACTTCGCTAATATTCTACGCATCATCAAAGTATACTTGAAAGTTAAGAACTTACCTCTTAACTAGGTGACCATCATTTTTCAATGTTTAATCTTATCTTTTTCCCTCGATTTTCTATTCATCTTCAATTGCTCCCACCATTTAGATGCATACATTCTCAATCACTTGGGATCTTTAATCTCATTGCACTCAAAACACTAGTGCATTTCTTCAATCTGCTCCATCGGGATTTTTGGATCTTCATTTCCAAAAAATTATGGCATCTCCATTTCCATTTTGGTCTTGCTCCATGTATACATCTTCCTCATCACTTCCATCTTCATTGTATGTGCCTTTTGGTAATCATCTCTTCTTAGCCAATTATATGGCTTCCATCCTCTTCATCATCTTCTACAACATTGTTGCAATTTCTTTTATTATAGCCATTTTATCTTCTTCAACACCTCATTCTCCATTAACTCTACCCAATTCTCTTTAAGATTGGAGTTGTATCTCCTCTTACAATGTCTATCCATCTACTAGAGGCATGCTTTAGTGACTCATTCACATAACTCTAACTAGGATCACACCCTTGCTAGAGTCATGTACACTTCCTCTTTTTCATTACAAGTGTTGTCTCCTTAGCTTTTTCCCTTACAACTATCATAAGTGTTCAAATTCCAAATACAATGCTCCATAGTATAATAGTTGACAAAAGCTCATTAAAGACAATAATTGTTTTCCTACATTACAATTTATTTTATATTTAATTACAAAGTATAACCAAAATTAAGAAAATGTAAAAAAAATGTGTAAAATAGATACAAGGTGGATGCTCCTACATCATGTTGTCATTTTGAGATAAAAGATCTAAAAAAATATTACATTTCTAGAATCAAGGGAATTATTGATTTTATTCCATAACAAAATACCAAATAGGCTAAACCTCTACATGTGTCAAAAACTAAGGATAGTTTCTCACAACATCTAAATAGTCTCACTTTGTAAGAGCTTATTACATTGAACAAGAATAACCCAAACAATATGGATAACTTGCCATAGTTAACTCATTAGAATTTATTCTAAAACCATTAAAAAGGACCAAATATTTATTATACTTAAATTTTACAAAGATACAGAATATACTATGCACAACATATTTACCAATAAAATTATGGCATGGATTTCATTATACATAACATATCTACACATGACATAAAACAAAAATCACAATGTACCATGCACAACATATTTACAAATGGCATGGACCAAACAAAAATGACTTGGATGAGTTTAAACTTTGATGCATAACATTATCCCCTCTTGCTTGAACCCTTGTGATGTGATCCTAGCTTAGCTAGAAGATAGAATATCTAAAAGGTTGCATTTCTAGAACCAAGCAAATCGTTGGTTTTGATCTATAACAAAGTAGTTAATATAATAAACATTTACATGTCCATGCTAAACCTCTACATGTCCCCAAAGCTAGGGCCATTTCTATGTTGGAGAAATCCTATTCACAAATTCAAACAATGTTTTGATTTAGTAGCTCTTGATGAATGTAGTAGAGCCTTGGCTCTATATGATGCTCAACTATTCACCTCGCTCTCTGATAGCAATTTGAGGGAAAAAAAAAAAACCTAACTAGGAAGTTGGTCTTCTTCTAATATAAGGCTTGCTTGATTTTCTCACCTGACTCTAATAACAATTTGAGGGGATAAAAAAAAAAAAAAAAAAAAGAAAAAAAAAAAAAAAAAAACACCTTCTAACTTGGAAGTTGGTCTTCTTCTCTAATATAAAGCTTGCTTTTCTGCAAACTTCTGAATATCTTTGTCTTTATCTATCCAACAGCCCTCTCGCCTTCGCACTCCTTTGTAGCGCCATTACCAGGGACTTATGCTCTAGGACAAACGTCAGACCAAGATCTTTTCAGGTTTAGACAGATACTTACAGAAATAAACAGTCTACTTCTACAAACAAGCTACTTACAATAAGCATGCAAATTTAAAGCTGGTTTCAACATTTTTATTTCTTAAAGTAGAAGATGATTTAGTTAGTGAAACGTTGGTTTAGTTGGTTAATACATCGTCATTAAAGCTTTGTTTTGACTTTCAAAATCACAATTATTAATTAAATACTAAGATATTGATCAACCTCCAACAAAAATCAACTCTGAATCCTCCAACAAAAAACAACCTCCATCTCCACTACCTATTTTGTTTATTCTGTTTAATGTGATGGTATTGGAAAAGAACTTAAACGAGACTAATTAAGGTATGATTACACTGGTAGTTTTTCAAATTCAAATACAAAACACTATGACAATAATTAATTATACAACCAGACAATCATACCTTCTACGTTCTATACAACCAGACAATAGTTAAAAACTTCTACTATGTCACAATTTTATTAAAAATCTTGCGTTAATGGGAGAATTTACGTTGAAAGCTGCTACTTCTACCATTTCTTTGTAATTCTCATGTTCATAGAGGAATAGTACCGCGTGCTATTACATTCCTTACTATATTCTTGATCAGGTACATCCAGGGTT
>CBVK0100595280.1:0-15826 GCA_900067695.1 Picea abies | reverse complement strand
CAAATGGCTCAATGTGAACTTGTGGCTTGAGGGGCATCTCATTAGTTGGAAGTGGCTTTTCCATCCTTTGGCAACTATCACAACTTCTAACATATTTCTTGGAATCTTTAAAGATGGATGGCCAATAATACCCCAAATTGAGTATTTTGTATGTTGTCCTCTTATCTGCAAAATGGCCACCACAAGGTTCATCATGGAAAGATTTTAATATTTCTAAAATCTCATCTTGTCGTACACATATTCTAATTATGAGATCATATCCTGTATAAAAGAGGTCTCCATCAATCCATGTGTATCTAGGACTTTATTCAATTATCTTTTTCTTTTCTTTGGATGTAAAAGGAGGTAACATCCCTGATGATAAATAGTTATCTATATCATCATACCATGGAGTTATTACTGAAATGGAAAATAGGTTCTCATCAGGAAAATTATCTAAGACGAGAAAAATCTCACCAGAGGTGTTTAATCGAGATAGGAAATCAGCCACTTGATTTTCCTTTCCAGGTTTATTCAAGACAGTGATGTTGAATTCCCGCATCAATAACAACCATCTTGTTATCCTACCATTAGTAATAGGTTTGTTCATGAGATATCTTATGGAAGAATGATCTGTATGGATAAAGACTTCATAACCAGTGATGTAGTGACGAAATTTATTCACAGCATGTACTACTGCCAACATTTCTTTCTCTGTGATTGTTTAATTCAACTTTGCAGGGGTTAAATTTTTGCTAATGAAGTAAATAGCATAAGTCATAAGATTTTCCTTTTGACCCAATGATGCTCCTATTGCAGTTTCTGATGCATCTGTAGAGATGTGAAATGGCAAATCCCAATTAGGCCCTCTTAAGATAGGTGTTGTTGATAGCTTGTCCTTGAGCTTCTGAAAGGCAGTTTGACAATTAGTGTCCCAATGAAAATGTACATCTTTTGCAAGTAATTTGAATAATGGCAAAGCTATTTTACTAAATTTTTCAATGAATCTTCAGTAATAGCCTGCATATCCAAGGAAACTTCTCACATCCTTTTAGCTGATTGGTTCTGGTAGGTTCACAATGATTTGTATTTTTGCAGGATCCACTGTAATTCCCGATGATGAAATATGATGGCCCAATACTATTCCTTCAGTTAACATCATGAAACATTTTTCATTGCTAAGAGATAAATTTGTTTCTATGCATCTTATTAGGAATTTTTCCAAAATTTTCAAGGAATTATCAAAAGAATTACCATGCACAGAGAAATCATCCATATATACCTCTACACATTCATGTATTAAATCGGCAAAAATGGCCAAGACTGCTCTTTGAAAAGTAGTTGGAGCGTTACATAAACCAAAAGGTAATACCCTATAAGCATATGTACCCCAAGGGCATGTAAAAGTAGTTTTGTCCTGATCTTCTAATGCTATATTGATTTGATTATAGCCACTAAATCCATCTAGGAAGGAAAAATATATTTTCCCAGCTAGTGCATCTAAGATTTGATCTATGAATGGTAATGGAAAATGATCTCTAAGTGTTTCTTTTTTTAATTCTCTATAGTCTACACAAATTCTTCATTTTCCATTTTTCTTAGGTACAAAAACTAATGGAGAAACCCATTGATTGTTAGAGATAGGGTAGATGAATCCTACCTTTAATAATTTTTGCAATTCTTCTTTGACTACCTCTTTCAACATTGGATTCATTCTTAGTTGTGGTTGTCTAAGAGGTCTCATGTTATCATCTGTGTAGATATGATGAGTGCATGTTTCAAGATGAATCCCCTGCATATCAGTATATTCCCAAGAAAATGCTTTATGATATTTCTTCAATAATGCAATCAATTGTTCTTCCTGAGATGGTTCAAATTTTGTGCCAATATTCAAATATTTCCCAGGACTAATTTCAATTATCTTTCTTTGAGTGTTTTCCATGGAGATAAATGGAAAAATGTTACTAAATGTTGATTCTAAAGAATGGATTGTGCAATTTTCTTGAAAATTTTGTCCTAAAATCTGATATGCAGCAATGTATTGTATGTCTCTTAATTCTTTCGAGATATCTGGTTCAGAAATGAAATAGTCTAACAAATCTTCATTATTTTCCTCTCTAAAATCAAAGGCTTGATTTATACTTAAGATAGGTTGAATTACTTCTTCATTTTGTTGCTTTGTTTCATCAAGCCATGGTAATTGATCTATTACAAAAGGTTTTTGAGCAGGAGGATAAAGTGTGATTTGTTTCCTTTCAGTTCCATGTGAGATAATCATATTCCCTGTTCTACAACCGATGAAAGCATCAACTGTGGCCAACCAAGGTCTTCCAAGAATCAATGGATGGCCTCCTAGATTAGATTTTGGTTGAATAACTAGGAAATCTACTGGATACTACCAAGAATCCAAAGAAACTGTGATATCTTCAAGCATACCTTCAAAAGCTACTTTAGATCTATTAGCTAATTCTAGGACCGTAGTGGTTGGTCAAAGATTTTGCAGATTCAAATATCTCATTGTCTCTAATGTCATCACATTGATAGATGCTCCTAGGTCAACTAATGTTTTAGAGATTGAAAAATTGTTGATTGTTATTGTTACCATTGGAATTCCTGGGTCAACATATTTTTCAATTGAAATAGTATTTGACATTAGGCCTGCTAAATTTCCACTTACATGAATTGTTGGTGGATCCTTCTTTCTTTTGTTGGTTTTCTTTGAACATAATTCCTTAATTTCTTTTGTATAGATTGGGATATCTTTGATAGCTTGCAATAAAGAAATTTTCACATGGACATTTTTTAATTCATCTAAGACATCAAACTCAGGAAGAGAGATTGGTAATTTTTCCTTAACCAACTTTTCTGGAAAAGGAGGTGTTTGGGTATTTATTGTTTTACTCCTCTGGATTTGATTGTCTATTGGTAACTTTTTTGTTCTAGGAATCTCCTCTTTTTCAATTTGTTATTCTATATTAACAGGAGAATCCTTTTGTAAAACTTTCCTAGACCTTAAGTGGATGTTTTGAAGAGGAAGGATTGAGTATGTAGAAAATGATGTTCCGTCATGAATGTTATACATGGGTTTTTCCACTTTGTTATTAAGATTTGAGATTGGTTGGGATGGTAATTGAGTTTTTCTAGGTGGAGGTTGGTTAGATGGTAGCTGGAGTTGTTGTGGTTGGGTTAGTTGTGGTGCAGGTAGTGATTGCTAAGAATATGAATTTTGTGGTTGATTCTGCTGGAATTGTTGAGAAGGAAAAGGTTGGTATGGTTGTTGGTATGGCTGTTGGTATGGTTGTTGGTAGGGCTGTTGGTATGGATGTTTGTAGGGATGTTGGTATGGCTATTGGTATGGTTGATTTCCATGAGCATATTCTTGCCAACCTTGAGGAGGTTGGTTTTGGTTCTGCTGAGGAGGCCAATCTTGCTAAGGCATGGGTGCATTCCATGAATTTTGAATAGGATATTGAAAATTTTGAGGAAACTATTGAGAGAATTGAGGAGTAGAATTTTGAGACATACCTGTGAAACATGGCTGCCAAGGTTTTATTGGTGCTAAGTAGTAAAGAGATTCCATTCCTTGTCCTTCTTCCATGTGAGTAGCCTACAATTATTTCAACTTTGGACAATCATTAGTTGCATGGTTATCTGTCTACAGTCCACAAATATGAATATGGTCTAAAGGACAATCTTTCAATGCATGTTTCTTCCTACACTTAGCACAAAAGATGGATAATACTTGATCTTGTTCCTCTTGTTTCTTTTTAGCTTTCAATGTGTCAATTTGTGAACCAAGTGTGTTCATGATATCAGTTTTAAATTTCTCAAATAGATTCCCTAATTCTGATTTAGTAATACCATTTGAAATTGATTTGGTTGCCTTTGTCACAGTATCTCTTTGTCCTTGTCCTCTTTTAGCTTTTCCTATTGAGTACTTCTTACATAATTCAACAATTTTTGGGAAAGGTAAGTGAGAAATATCCCCTGTCCCCATTAAATTAAGAGAATCCAAATTTTCATCTGAAATCCCCTTCAAAAAGATAGTACAGATGACATCCAAAGGAAGATTAGATTGCTTAGATTTTTGCACATTATAGAGAAATTTTTCTAGATATTTCTCTAAGCTTTCATCTTCACTTTGAAACATTTTAAAGATATCTTCTTTAGGGTCTTTGGACTTACAATAGGGTTGATATTTAGAAAGAAATTTCTTTTTCATGTCATCCCAGTATACTATGGTTGCTTCTCCCAACCCCATGAACCATTTCAATGCATATCCTTTCAAAGTTGTAGGAAATAAACGAAGTTTTTGAGCATCATTGGTATATCCATATATTCAACAAACAATATCAAATTCAAACATGAAAGCATCAGGGTCTTCAGTAGACATACAAAAGAAATTTGGAAGAACAGAAGGAGGAATATTCTTCATTTTTACTTCATCTCCTAAGAGGGTTGGTGTATCAACAATTGGAAATGAAAATGTAGTATGTTCTTCTTCCCCCTCTTCATCACTTCCTCCTCCTAGTGTTTCTTCTCGATGGGATTCTCTGTCCTCTCATTCTTTCCTTTCTCTTTCTTCATTTATTTTCCTTTCTAATTCCCTTTCCATTCTCTCCCTTTCTTGTCTATCAGCTTCTGACATTGCAAAGAATTTTTCTATAGTATAATCAGATATTTCTGTTGGAAAAAGAGGTTGTCCTATTTGTTCAAAAATAGGTTGTTTTTCTTCTTTTTGCTTTCCTACAGAATATGTTTCTGATTGTGTTTGTTTCTTCTTTACCTCATGAGCCAATAGAATTTGTCTTTCTATGAGAGTTAACCTTTGTCCTAAATGTTGTTTTTCTTCTAATTCTTCCAAAGTGATTTTTCCAGTAGTTGGTGTAATAGATTCATATTTCTCAGTTGTAGATGTTCCTGCTCCTACAGATGGTTGATTAGTTTTTGGGGGGTTTTGTTTCAAAAATCTACCTTTATCATCCCTACGTTTAGACATAAAGAAACATAACTAAAATTAATTTTGTTCTGTATTTTATTTTATTTTATTTGAAAAAAAAAAAGAAAAATCTGCCTATGAGTTTTCTAAGCCTATCTCTAAATGTGCCTCCCTGGAAATGACACCAAAATGTTGGGCTCCAACCTACTGATGTAAATTAGAGTGCAATTGATTGTCAATCCAGTGTTTGTAAGACTTAGAAGCACATCCAAAATATATGGATTTAGAGATAACTTTTGTTCTTTCGATGGAAATAAATCGAAGCTAATCTAAGTGTTGAGTATGAAAGAAAATTCTAAGCTTCTTTACAGAAGGTGTATTCATATATCTCTTACCATTAATCAACAACTAGAGTAGAAAAACATTCAACTAGTTTTAATTATTCAAAACAATAAGCATTCAAACTAAACTAGAAGCTTATAAATGTCTGAAAAGGATAAACTCTTTTACAAGAGATACATTCTTTGTTTTCTCAAATTCATCAGCCAGATAACTTGATCAAATAAAATGAAACAGTGTTATCTACAGCATAATGTAAACTAAACTAAATCTCATACCAAAATTTACTTGAAAAGAATGAAAAAGGAGAAGTGTACTAGCTTGGCAAAGGGGGCCCTCCAGTGCTTCACTTGTACACCTAAGTCGTATCAGCTAAAAAGGAACTTCTAGCAACATTCACATAATCATCTCATAGAAATCATCAAGAAAAAAACACAAAACTGATCTCAAGACTGCAAATTCAAAGTTTTCTTCATTAACATAAGGGTTGTTGTACTAGTCCATGTTCATTAACATAAGGGTTGTTGTACTAGTCCATGTCTTGGAGTATTTATACAAGAGTTTTGAAATTGATAATGCTAAGAAACCTCCTAAATATAATGATCATATCCATAAAATATGATAGGAAGGTCGAATACCCCCTTTAGATCCATAAAATATGAACAAATCCCAAGAAAATCTAACTCTGTCCATGATTTTATGCTAAAATAGGGTATTTTCTGCTGAAGTGACCCTGTTTGACCAGTGTTGAACGGACACTTGGAAAGCTCAGATCTTGAATATGATAGGTATTCATCCATATTTGTACATCAATGATCATGACCCATGTCTCAGATTTTGCCCAGCTGTCCTGCAAGTACATGAACCTAGGAGCAATTACAGGATTTAGTCAAATCCTGTAATTTCTGATAAATTTTTAATTTTAATGCCAAAAATTTGAAAATTCAATTCTTAAGATAAGGAATGCTAAATGTACCTTGCATAAGCTATTTTATGGAAAATATGGAATAATATGAAGGCAAACTGGATGGTTTTGGAGGCAAAAGTATAGTTTATGGAGTGGAGGGAAGCATAAAAATGTACTCAATAGGATGTCAACCAACCATCTACGAACCAATAACATTGGAAGTTATGTGTCAATGTGTCCCAAGACATTACCAAGGCATTTGATGTACTACATTGTTTAGTTCCAAATAAAGGGATTGTTGCGATGAATAAAGATTTCCCATCATCCTGATTATTGGATCATTATTTCTCAACATGCAATGGGTGAGACTTCAAAAGTAATTTTGGTCTATCACCTAACATTTTCTCCTTTGTATTGATCACCTCAACATTGGAAGATATTTTTCTACTTTTTCCTTTATCACGAGCACATTGATAGGATGTTAAGTTCAATAGAGAGATACTACCAATGTTTATGGGTGAAAAAATTGTATTATTGCAATGATTAGCAGAGATGTAATTGATAGAAAAAAAATCTACTAATGAGTATAATATATTGTGTGGAGTAAGTAGGTTTTGCATATTCTTCTAAGACGTATCATAATCACTACCAACATCTTATGCATCCATTGTACCACTTTCTCATTTCACATTTTGTGGATCAAATTATCTAAATTATTCCATGGGTTTCTCTCTTTGCAAAGCACTAGATGGAACTTCATCCACAACTATCATGGAATAATCATCAAGTGGGGATGATTTCATTTTCACAACATCATTACCAACATTATGGAATATTACAGTATTTTTTGGAGGACAGGTTGTGATTCTAGAGAAATAATACTACTTTGTGTAATAATTTTACTATAGAAGCTCAATTTTGATGTCAAGACACTATCCTTGGAGCTATTTGTGGATAGAAAAGGATGGGCCTCACTTAGACCAAAAATTCATTTCTTCTATGCGAGAACCATTCATATTCAAATAGTCATTAGGTCCTTTCTCAAAGTTGATCTTGAAATTGATTAGCCATGTAAATCCTATGTTTTCTCATTCTTGGGCTTGTGAATAGATCAATCTAAATATGTTCAATTGGCACGTTCGTACCTATAAATGTGTAACAACCATGTGAAAAATGAGTTATAGTATACCTTCGAGTTGGTGAAGACAATGGAACAAGAATTTGTAGTGGTTGGACCCATATTTTTGGATGAAAGCAATCGAGCAACAATTGATTTTGACAAGTCTTACATCATGTGTGGATTTTGAGAAATTGCATTGATTGGAGAGAATCTATTTCTCAATGAAAAATCAATGTTCCTTGTGTGTGAACGAATATACTTCAACCTAGTTTCTTACACTTTTCTTAAACTATAGAATTAATTATTAGTCTCTATTGTGGTTTCTAATATAGGGCTTAAGGATACGTTTACCCCAAAATATTATCTAATATCTATCTCAAGACAATAACAATGAGAGTCCCCAATGTCATGAACTTCCAAGCTCTATGCAAGATGAGCCTAAGTGGATATCTTCAAATAGGTGATTGCAATGGCTACTAGTAATTATTATGGTAATCATGGGGAAGAAATCATTAGATAGATTTGTGTGAGTACATTTTCCTCATATTGTAGAAAGTGATGCACAGTTGTTGGATTGTGTATGGTCAAGTGGATGAGGCAAGACATTGATGTACAGATCAAAATATTTAGGGGAAAACTTGGATTGGAATCCAATATTCAAGAACTAATCATGTGCAAAATCCAAGGTCTCTTTTCCAAGAAAAGGAGATGTGGTGGTCGTATAGATTCAAAACAATGTTGGTACCTAGAGGGATGAATCCATGAGATTTTGATATATGTCAAAGTGCCTCTAGTGAATCTACATGGTATTTAGAGTGACCATAACATTAGGAAAGGGCGTGTCACCACTATAGAAAAAAAATATATGGAATATTGTGCCTCTATGGATTCTTGATAGAGAGGAAGCCAATTCCTATGCTTTCCATTGTTGTAGAAGCCAATAATGAAAGAGAAAAAAATGCTTCAAATGGGGGGAGAAAATACTTAGTGATTTCTAAATAAAGCAATGGGGTGAATATTTATAATGGATATGAAATCTTGACGAAGAAGGGAATGGATCCCTTGTGGAAGTTGTAGAATCTAGAACAAAACCATTGATACTATTTCATACATAATGATATAGAAAATTAATATAATAAAACCTGTATTAAAATATCCAAGCATGTGTTTTACATAGAGTATCCTACTTTTTATTGGCTTCATAAATAAAATAAAAGGTGAAATTTTACTTGAACTACTTGTTCATATTTTATTTAATTATATTTTACTAATATTATTATCCACTAACTATGTTTTGTTAGTTATTATTATCCTCGACTTCTTAGCATTGTTTATATACCAAAAATGGTCATACAAATGCTCTTTGAATCATATAAGGATTGTGTTCTATAAACGTTTATTTTCTTTCATAAGAGAAAAAAAAAATTATAAAAAAATAGAGATGCACCTTTACAACCCATACTGCAGATGAAACTCTCCATTAGCACAAGTTTGAACCTTGCCATCATCAAGGAGAAATTTGTAGTCTCCGAAGAAAAGTTATCATGAGACAAAACCCAAAAATTAAAAGAACTTTGAAGTAATATTTTAATTTGAAAATGTATCAACAAAAAGTGTTAAAATCCTCCACTGCATAGGTTTAAATCTTAAAAAAACTAGTATATTCAATAACATTATAATTTTTATGCATGTTTGAACCTTATAGTTGTCACAAATAATTTGTACATAATGTGTAGTGTTTATAAGTTGATACAAATAAATTCACTCACATAATTAAACCTCATTTTCCATATTAATCTAATTTTATCCCATCATTGTGAGGTTAGTTAACATAGAAGACTCCCTAGAGTCATTGGCTCTTGTGGTTTTTCGTAACATTGCTGAGTTAGTTAACATAGAAGGCTCCATTGGCTCCCACCCACGTTGTGGCTCCCCATTGTTGTGGAATTTCATTCCCCAACTTACATGACTTGGAGAATTCCTAGGTTTTTTCAATCGAGAATTATTTAAAAGTGTCATTCATGTATTGTAAAGGTTGTTAAACCAAAATTGAATGTTTTCTAGAAGTTTAAGCAAGCAGGTGGGGGAGGTTTTTGAATTTACAGGAGCATGGGAATATCTGAGATGAAACCAAATCCGAGGGGGGATGCACTCGGATGCATCCCTGGTGTCCTTGGTGAAACTATTGGGAGATGATCCTTCTCCTCCCCATTTAGTATTTTTTCATCTCTTAAGATTATTTCATGGATCCTGTAATCTCCTGGTTTTAGCGTTGTTTCCTCTGTTTTTAGCATGCTTCTAGTGGATCGCAGGTGGCCTCTCCTTGTTTTCCTTGTTGATGGTTATTTGTTTAGGTGGCTTTTTCCTTGACGATTGGACCTTCACTAAGATTTCTTGTATTTATTTCTATTCTCGGAAATTGGTTTTGACAGCACTAGCAGTTAAACATCATTTATTAATTTATCTGAGGTGGCTCCTCGATTTTATTACAGACGTTATTTTATGAGTTTATCGTGTTCTTAGTGGATCCTAGGTGGTCGGATTCATGGCCCAGCCTAGGTTACAAGTTATTAAAGTTGGCATCCAATCCCTCGTGGGAGTGGAGGATGAGGGGATTTGGTAGGACGAGGGTATTTTCACCTTTTGTTGACACTCTAAGAAATAGTACTTCCACTTACAAGCCTTCAAAAAATCCTCTGTCCTCCCCTACTTTATATACAAAGTTTATTTCTTCCTCGGAGAATATAAACTTAGTAAACCTACATGGACTTTCTATTCCCCCCTTGGAAGAATACCCATGCACTCCTGGTTCTGTTCTGAAAGAGAAACTGCTTCGGGACTCTTCTGGTGCCCACAGTGGTAAAGGGGTAAAGAATCACCACCCCAGGGGTGGTCATCATTTGTGGAGGCCAAACAAAGCGGTGCATAAAATGGTCTTAGGCTCGGATATCTTTCTGGCAGAAACTTGCAAGTTGTCTATTTCTGGCCTAGTGGGGAAACTATCATACCTGAACTTGTGTAAAGTGTCGCTACCTAGTGGGTTGAGAAGGTATGGATGCCTCTCCTAGGATACACTCCAAAATTCTTGACCTTAACAAAAGGGTGGTTCAATTTCTTATGTCACTCACTAGAATACACTTCTCACCTACTGGAGAGTAGTTAGGTTATCGAAGGGAGTATTTTAATGTTGAAATGCTGGAGGGTAGCTTTCAACCCTATCATAGAGTATTTCCAACACAGACATATTTGGATTCTTATGCCTGGTTTACCATGGAATTTATGGAATCCTGAAGCTTTGCAAGCTATCGAGGATTCCTTAGGGACATTCATTGTAGTTGATGAGCCTTCTCTCTTGCAAAATTCATGAAAAATGGTGAAAGTATTAGTTGCTAAGGACATTCACTCTGGCCTCCCTGAAGTACTAGATATCGAATGGTGGGGAAGAAGTATCCATCAACGTTTGGACTATCTTGGTTTACCTTTTATATGTACTTTTTGTAGAAGTACTGACCACCTGAGACGTGATTGTAAAGGATTTATAGAGGAGGAGGATGAAACCAAATATTTTTCCTTACAACAACCCTCACTCGATTTGTCTTCAGGAGCGGACTATTTTGGCCCAAGCTCCTTTTAGTTTCGACAAGATGATTCAGACTCACCAGCATTGGAAGACTCTGTCACGGGTAAGCTAAAATTCCTTTGTCCTATTCTTTTTTCTTCCTTGACTCAACTAGAAATCGATGCATTGGAGGCATCGACATGGTTAAAAAGTCAAATGACTAGTGTAGGTAAGTCAACTTTAGTGGAGCCACGATCTCTTGTTGAGTATAGGATTACTATGGAGAAAGGAAAAGCACCTATCTACCCTTCAGCTGGCAAATCTCCTCCTTTTGGTATGGATCCCTCCCTAAATATTTTTCCCTCACTAGTTAAATCAATATCTTAGTTGACACCCATCACAAATTCCCTTCTACCTTGTTCGCCAATTGATGGGTCACTTGTTCTCTCAGGATACCAAGAACTGGAAGATGAAGAACCAACCCTTCATGCGGTCTTGGATTCCCTTTTACCTTTCATCCGTGATCCTAGTTCCTCGTTCCAACTTCTCGTCTACCTTGGAAACTCCATTATGGACCCTGGTGACACTTTGGGTGAGTCTAGTAATTCTACTCCACTTACCGCTGGTGGTGGGAAAGATTTTTCTTGGTATAGGGGCATAGGGATAGATTACTCCCCTGTAAAAACACTGAGTGCTAGGAAAAATTCTACTATGGCGATCCCTTCGATTACAGATTCAACACCATCCACTGACAGTGGGGCACTTAGAGTAGTGAAGTCTCTTTCTCATGATAAATGATGATTTTTATCTCTCTTAATCTCAGAGGGACCGGAGGCACCCAAAAATTGGCCTCCCTCCGACGTGTATTGGAAAAAACCCATCCCGACATTGTTTATCTTCAAGAAACTATAGTTTCGGCCCAGAAATCTAGATCTTTTATGCAATCCTTTCATCCACATTGGTAATGTGTTGCTGTGAATTCCTTTGGTACTACGGGTGGACCGTTGGCTTCTTGGGATCCAATACTTTACAATTTGGTTCCTTCCCTCACTATTGGTGGACTTTTATTGACAGGTTCTTTTTTATCTAACAATAAGGAGATTGCATTGCTTAATTGCTATGGTTCGTGCATGGAGAAAAGAAGATTTTGGAATCTTGTGGCGGACTCTGACTTGTTAAATATCAAAAACCTTATTATAGTAGGGGACATGAATATCACTCTTTCAACGGGAGAAACTTGAGTTGTATCAGTTGTAGCGGGGTCTACAAAAGGTTTTTTCAAATTCCTTTTTCAGAAAAAAGGTCTTATTGATATCGAGCCTACAAAGGTGGTTCCTACGTGGAGGAATGATCGATCTAGTGTGAATGTTATGTGGAAACGTATTGATAGGTTTCTTGTGTCTGAAGATTTGCTCTCGAGTGATGATCATTATAGATCAAGGTGGAATTCCCTTTTGTCTCCGACCATGCACCAATGTTATTTCAATTGGATTTCTCGCCTTTATTTAGAGCCTACCCTTTCAAATTCAACTCACAATGGTTGATGGAACAAGAAATCATGAAGTTATTTCATAATCTTCGGACTAATCAAAAGTTATTAAATGAGAACGAAAAACATAAATGTTTGGTATGGAAACTCAAAGAGTTAAAAGTCATTACACAGAATTAGGTAAAGGTTCGTAATTTAAAGGAAATTTCCCACCTCGCGCAGATTGAACTGGATATAAAAAAATTGCTCTAGCCCAATTCAGGAGCCATGAGAACTGTTCAGGAGGAGTTAAAATTAAAAGATCTCAAACTTTGTATAAATAAGTATTTAGAACGGAAAGAAGAACTATGGCGACAAAGAAATCGTGCCATATGGATTAAGAGTGGTGATAGTAATACCAAGTTCTTCCATAGTTTTGCAAATTTTAGGAGAAATAAAAAAATTGATTGGGAAATTAAAGATGAATTTGGAAATGTGCACAGAGGCCAAGAAACTCTCAAAACTGAAGCTACAAATTATTTCAAATCTTAGGATACAAAATTGACAGTGGACCAAATTAAACTTGTTAGCCTCTTCAACAAATTCATCACTGAAGATGAAGGAATGACATTATTTCGTCCAGTTGATTAAAGTGAATTGAAAGAAGTTCTTTCAATTTTTAAGCGCGACAAGAGCCCCGGGCTTGATGGGTGGACGGTTGAGTTTTTCCTACACTTCCTCGACATGGTAGGTGTTGATCTCTTGGAAATAGTGGAAGAAACGAGAACCAAAGGTATTAATGCAGGTGGCCTAAACTCAACTTTCTTGGCCTTAATTCCAAAAGTAAACAATCCTCATACTTTTGGTGATTATAGGCCAATTTGTTTATGTAACCATTGTTATAAATTAATCAAAAAGATTATAGAAAATAGGTTGAAACCCTATCTATCCAATTCTTTGTATGAAGAGAAGTTGGGTTTTCTGAAGGGCCACAACATACAAGATGTTATCGGCACGGTCCATGAATGCCTTCATAGTATTAAAAAAAATATTTTAAAATCTATCGTATTAAAATTGGATCTTCAGAAAGAATACGATTGCATCAATTGGGACATGTTAAGGATGATTTTAATTCAGATTGGTCTAGGCATTGACATGACCAATTGGATAATGAGTTGTATCATTTCATCATCCTTTGATGTTTTATTAAATGGGGAGGCCACTGAGTTTTTCAAAAGCGACAGAGGACTTCACCAAGGTTTCCCCTTATCGCCTCTATTATTTATATTATTCATGGAGGGGCTCATTATTTTACTAAAAGAGAGTCAAAGCAAAGGCTCACTGACAGGTATTAAAGTGTCAAGAACTATAAAAAATCTACACATTATGTTTGTATATGATGTTGTTATTATGTCAAATGCCACTTTAAATGAATGGTGGGAGATAGACAATATTTTTAAACTTTTTTGTTTAGCATCTGGTTTAAAGGTAAATATACAAAAATCAACAGTGCTCCATGAAGGTCTTTCGAATCAGGAGATGGATCCTTTCAATCATTTCTTTCCTTTTAGTTTCTCTGACCTTTCTTGTGGTTTCAAATATCTTGGCTATCATTTGAAAATAGGGATGCATTGAATCGAAGACTGGAACTGGATGCTTCAGAAATTTGGAAAAAAGATTGGGAATTGGTGTTATAGATGGCTAACATTGGGAGGACGCCTTACTCTTCTGACATATATTTTAGAATGCAAGCCAATATAATGGATGTCCTTTGATATCATTCCAAATATTGTTTTAAATAATTTGAGAATGATTATGTTCAATTTTCTATGGAAAGGGAACAATGATACAAAATCCTTTCATCTGTGTAAATGGGAAAGTCTAACATTGCCAAAGAATTATGGAGGGTGGGGATTGAGGTATTTATTCGACTTCAACAAGGATTTGATGGAAAAATACCTCTAGAGAGTCCTAAGGTATGAGGCTATATGGAATAAATTTATAATTGATAAATAGTTACCTCACACTACGATCAAAAATTGGTTTAGATCACCATCTTTCTTCTATATTTTGGCATCCAGATTCTGGAGAGGAATCCTGAAGGAAATCCACTTGATTACACATTGGCTATTCTGGTCACTGGGATCAGGTCATATCATCGAGATTGGTAGAGATAACATCCTAGGCATGGATGGAAATTCTTTCCTATCTTCATCTCTTATTTCTGCATTAAAAAATCAGAATATCACTTCGCTTCATCAGGCGAGAAGGTTCATGGACAACCATTCTACATATTTGTGGTCTTCTAGTGTGGAGTTAGGACTTACTGGTGCATTAGGAATGGAGTGGACTGGATTCTATACAAACCTCATCGACTCGGGGGCCTACATCCAAGACAGAGAAGATGATCTTATCTAGACCGGTGGTGACAATTCCGTATTAATTATCGTTAAAAATATTTATCAGGCCAACTTCTCAACATAGGGATTAAAAAAGGTTATGGGGTGGAGGAAAATATTTTTGAAATGGAACCTTCAGCTCAAGATAAAGTGTTTTATCTGGTTAGCGGCCAAGAACAAAATCTTGACCTGGGAAAATATGAATGTTAGAGGTTGGGAAGGACCGTCGTGGTGTTGTCTCTGCAAGTAAGAAATTGAAAACACAGATCGTCTCTTTATTCACCGTGTCTTTACAAAATAAATATGTGAAAGATTGGCATTGCTTCTAAAATTCAAAATGTGCTAGAGGGGGAATAACATAAATGGTTGTATGAATTCCTTGGTAAGTGATAAATCGGTTCCAATATTGGTTGCAGCGCATACTTGCTGGTTCATCTAGATAGAAAGGAATTTATCTATCTTTGAAGAAAATATCCCTTCATTACACTCAGTGATTCCAAAGATATTAGGCCTCCATAATAATGGATAGAAAGTTTAAAAATCTTTGCTCATCGACATTATTTCTATCCAAACAAAAAAAATATATATCACAACTTGTTTCGATGAAGCTTCCCATATGGATGGTAAAAAATGTGGAGTTGGAGGCATCATAAAGACTCCAAATACGATAGTATATAAATGGCTATTTAATTATGGAAGAGGCATAAATAATAGAGAGAAATTATTAGGTGTATGGGAGTCTCTCAGATTGGCACTACATCTGTCCTTTTTGAGAATCCAAATCCTGGGGGATTCTAAAGTCATGATTTATTGGCTCAATGCTAGAGCTAAACTCCAATCAAACTCTATGAAGGGATGGAAGGACATAATAAAGGTTTTAATCAAATCCTTTAAGGATATTAGTTTTGAGAACATCTATAGAGAGTTTGTAATGATCCCAAGCCATTATGCAAGGATCATCACTGTTTTGGTGTCTTTTTAAACTTTTTCTGGTTGTGGTATTTCGTCAAACACTTTGTTGATCTACTTTTTAGATGTGTTTATATGTGTGTATGAAGAAAATAATAGAAAGAGATAACCATGGAACATACCTCAACCATATGCAATAAGATAGAC
>CBVK0100595278.1:0-11580 GCA_900067695.1 Picea abies | reverse complement strand
TTTATGCCCTTGACTCAAGCTTTTCTAACCTTTCCTACAAACCGTGCGATTACAGGTCCTAGGAGAACAACTCAAGGTAGTCCACTACAAACCCTAAGAGTCTGTCCTGTGTCTTCTAAAGGCCTTTAGCAAGAGATCAAAATGGATTTTGTTCAAAACCCTAGAGTAGTCTACTACAAACCCTAGAATTTTAACCTACAAGAGCAAGACTAGGGTAGTCCACTACAAACCCTAGAAATACTCTTATGTCCTTCAACAAGCTTTAATTGAATGATAACAAGGGAAGGTAGTGCACTACAAACCTTGCTAGGGTTTCAAGAGAGTTTATCCAAGAAAATCCAAGATAACATGCAATTATCACCACTTTGATAAAATATATACTTAATACATCAAGAATAAACCATCAAAGACTTGAAAAGAACACTTACTAGTCAAATCAATGAGCATCAAAGAAACCCTAACCATGGATCATCCACAAGAAACTTGCAAAGCATCCACTATATCATCTCCAAGAAAGTGTGCATAAGTTCTCCATGATGAATAAGAGAGTAAACAAGTGCTAGAAGTGATTCTCCAGAAGATGAGTTATAATTTACAACTAAAGAACTAAAGAATGCAAGAACAAGAAACACCAATGTATCAGAACTAAAGAATGCAAAGGAGATGTTTGATGCCCTAACCAGACTCTATGAAAGCAAGAACACTAGTCAGAAGCTTACCCTATGACATCAACTCAGAAATGTGACTATGAACAAGTCAAAGACGATAGCCAACTTCTTTACAAGGATCTCACAGATCAAGGACCAGTTAACAACTATTGGAGATTGAGTAGAAAACGTTGAACTTGTGACCACCACACTCGATGGATTCCCTCCCTCATGGGACCCATTTGTCCAAGGAATTTGCGCAAGGAGATTGCCAAAGTTTGACAAGTTATGGTCAAATTGCACTCAATAGGAATCCAGGCTGATATCCAAGACACAAAAAACTAATGAGGAAGAAAATCAAGCACTTGTTGCCCAAGTGCAGAAGAGAAAGAAAAGGGAAGAAGGCAGCCTGGAGAAGTCTAAGAGATCTCGTTACAAGAAGGATGCATCAAAGGTCAGATGCTATAGTTGCCAGAAGCTGGGACATTATGCCTTTCAATGACTAGATAGAAATGAAAAGGAGAAGAAGAAACACCATGCACATGCAGCAGATGTCGAAGAGCACTCAAAGGCATCAAAGGATGAAGAATTTGTCTTTTAGACAATGGTGTTTCCATGCATATGAACGATAGAAGGAAACTCAAGTAGGACAACAACGCCAGATTCTAGGTTTGCATATCAGGTTTGATGTTTTATATTGTTGTTGCTTAAGTAAGTACTATACCTAGGATAACAGTCTTTACAACTTCATTATTTTCTATTGCTATCAAATGTTTAGGTACACCTGAATACTGTTGGTACGATTACCATTAAGAAAATGCTCATTGTTCATTATTAATGATATACTTGTTTGCAAGATGAAATTGATCTCCTGTAGGAGATGTTCTTGATTACTAACCATTCCATGGAGGCTACCATGGAAAAGTTGTTCTTGTCTCTTGTTCCAGGCAGGTCACAGGTGATAGCTCTGAGAAGGAACTATGATGACGGTTGAAGGAGGCAACAATTTAGAACTGTCTCTAGCCGAGACATAGAACTGTGTACACGAACGTATAGACCCATGTGAAGTAGAAGACGAAGAAGAGTATCTCTTATGGAGATTGACTGTAAGGAGAAGAAGGCTCCAAAGATGACCGTACAGTTAATTTGACCACTCTTCATATCATCAGGAAGAGTCAGTAGTGCCAAAAGGGCCTACCTAGAAACGATGCAGTAAAGAAGCACGTTCTCATACAGATACATGGCATTAATAAGCCATACTATGAAGAGAAGTAGATGACTCCACCAATGGTGAGGCAGGGGGCCCCACCAAGTACCAACTCAGAAGGAGCTAGATTTTAGAGGGAGTCAACCCTTAGTATCCAGTAGGGAGGAGCAACCTCCCAGCACAGTCCATATGAGATCAGACTTCAGAAGAAGTCAACAGATGTAGCAGAAGCAGGTGGCTCTGGAGATCATATAGAGTCAGAGGGAGTCAAGCTTTAGAGGCATCATGCATATTCAGAGTGAACCTGATCTCATAGAGAGTCAGCGGCTTAGAGACTTTCATTCAAAAAGTATTCCTTCTCAGATTCAGATAGGAGACAAAGGCGTCTTCCAGGACTGACAGACAAGTGCCATGAGTTGAGGAGGCTAGATCGAAGCTTCAAAAGCTTCTAGGAGATGTGAGATCTCGTGGGAGGATTCCCTTGTCTCGATAAACCTTGCTACAGTGACAGAGGAGGCAGCCAGTCAGAAGGACTGGGATATAGAGTTTTCCTAATTTCCAGAAACCACACATGTTTTCCAGCTATGTGGCGCTGATGAGCAACATCATTGATTCAAAGCCTTCCACCATTGAAGAAGTTGCTGAGAAGTAGGAATGCAAGGATGCCATGATGGAGGAGTATTAGTCCATCATGAAGAATGATGTGTGAGAAGTGGTTCTGAGACCAGAAGGGAAGTCAATAGTGACTTCCAAGTTGATCTACAAGATCAAGCATGCTGCAAATGGCAGTATAGAGATGTACAAAGCTTGATTTGTGGCCTGAGGATTCTCCCAGCAAGAGGGAGAAGATAATGAAGAGACACTTGCTTCGGTAGCCAGAATAAGTGTACATAGAGCAACCACAAGATACATGAGAAGGATTCTCATGTCTGCAGATTGAAGAAGGCTTTGTACAGGCCCAAGCAGGCACCCAGGGCATGATATGCCGGATCAAAGAGTTATATGATGGTTGGCCATTAATCCTACATGTGGATGACCTGTTTCTGACAGGAGATGAGAATCTCATAGTTGGGTGTAAGAGGGAGCTCGCTTCATAGTTTGAGATGAAGGATTGAGGTCTGATGCATTATTTTTTGGGATTGGAGGTATGGCAAAGATCAGATGAGATTTTCCTTAGCCAAGGAAAATATATTGTTGAGATCCTGAAGAAATTCGAGGTGATGGACTGCAAGTCCATGACCACACCTATAACGATAAATCTAAAGCTCTTGAGTGACAAATCTTCAGATTTGGTGGATCCCACGATGTATAAACAATTGATTGGATCCTTGATGTACCTGGTTAACACCAAGACAAACATATGCTTTGCAGTGAACACCTTCAGTCAACACATGGTTGAACCTAGACAGGTACATTGGATGGAAGCAAAGCTTATGTTGAGGTACCTTCGTGGTACGGTTGGATATGGATTGAAATATGTCTCAGGTGGAGATGTGAAGCTGCAGGGATATACAAATTCTAAGTGGGTAGGGAGTGTAGTGGATCAGAAGAGTACTTCTGGATGCTATTTCATTTTGGGATCAGGCATGATCCCATGGTTGAGTAGGAAGCAAACATCAATGGCACTCAGTACATTAGAAGCGGAGTATATCGCAACAAGCGTGGCAAGCTGTGAAGCAGTGTGGCTCCGGAAGTTGCTAGCTGGGATATTTGATCTAGAATTGGAGCCAACTTTGATACACTGTGACAATCAAAGTTGCGTGAAGCTTACCGAGAACCCTGTATTCCATGACAGGTCTAAGCATATAGAGATCAAATATCATTACATCTGGGACATGGTGCATAGAGGAGCTGTGGAGCTCCAGTACATATCCACGGGCGAGCAGCTAGCGGACATCCTCACCAAGCCCTTGTCAAGAGTGAAGTATGAGTACTTCAGGGACAAGCTTGGAGTGTTGCCGAATGTCCACCCTCGTTGAGAGGGAGATGTGTTGTTTCTTTTCATGTCGGCTAACCCCTCTGGCCAAGGGTTCCCTGGATCAGTCACGTGAGGTGACTGAGGGGGTAATGCACTGTCGAACCTGCTAAGAGAAGAAACATCACACACGTAGTCGTAAGACTATGGTGGAGACAATGTGACTCCAGACAATAGTTGTGTGCTACTTCGGTGGTTGTGTACCACTAGCGGAGTGTGTGTGTCTCTGGACAGTAGTTGTGTGCTACTATGGTGGATGTGTTCCTCTGGCGGAGGCTGTGTGCTACTTCGGTGGTTGTGTACCATTGGCAGAGACTGTGTCTCTGGACAGTAGCCATGTGATACTATAGTGGATGTGTTCCACTAGCGGAGGCTGTGTGACTCCGGACAGTAGTTGTGTGCTACTTCGGTGGATGTGTTCCACTAGTGGAGTTTGTGTGACTTCGGACAATTGTGTGCTACTACAGTGGATGTGTTCCGCTAGTAGTGATTGTGTGTCAGTGGACATTAGTTGTGTACTACTTGGCAACAATTGTGATCTATTGGATGACATTGTAGTAGTTGTGTGCTACCAACTGATTGTCATGGAGATTACCAGATTGTTTGGATGTAGCTGTGTGTGCTACCATTTGATCGTAGAGAATGTGCCTGATGATTCGAGCTACCAAAGACATTGTAGTAGCCGTGTGCCTGCTAGCAAATTGCAGAGTAGTCAATGGACTACTAGATGAAGATATTGTGAAAGATGCGTCCCTAGCTAAGAGGGAGTGTTGATGTTTTGGTAGCTGTGGGAGGATCTTTCCATCCTAGATGACCTTTCTTAGATGCAGAGAAGATTCCGGAAGCAAAAGATCCATTAAATAGATATTGAAATACCCTAGAAGAGAAGTTGGCCTAGAAGAATAAAGTAATAATGAAAAGACATCTGTCTAGAGAAGAAGTTGACCCGGTCTAGTGGCCAGGAAGACTATAAATAGAAGACGTCTTGGTTCATTTATTCACTCACTCACACTCTCCTAGCTACACAGAAGCAAGGCGCAAGTTTGGAAGAGGTGAAGTAGTAGTTGCAGCTGCATAGTTTATTATTGCTTAGTCTTTTGGTATCTCTCTCTTGTGCGCTACTTCTTGAGGAGGTGCGCTACCTTTGTATGGTGCTTCTGCTGCAGCTGGGGTGGTATTTCTGGTTAAGCTAGCACTTGTGCTAGGGTTTATTTGATTGGAATTTCTTTGTGAACGGAATCTATCTTAAGAAAGGTTGCTGGGTTTTTCCTCCATTTGGGGTTTTCCTGGGATAAATCTCTTGTGTTATTTTCTGTCTCTTGTTTATGTTGCTACTGCTCAATACATGATATATATGTTAATGGTAACGAAGTAAAAGAACACTAGTAACACTAATGCTTTGTAAATAAGGAAAATCCAACATTTGATACCATGTTGAAATTCTTTAGCACATGGTAAGAGTCCTAGTTTGATTTCTAACCTACCTACCTGGGAAAACAAAACTGATTTCTATCAAAATTGCAATCTGAAATCTACTAGATACTAAAACACGTCCCACTGAAGAAAGTAAAAGCAAGTACACAGATCTGAAACTTAGGAAAAAAAACTGATTTTCCATCAAAATTGCAATCTGAAATCTACTAGATACTAAAACATATCCCACTGAAGAATGTAATAACAAGTACACAGATCTGAAACTCAAATCACATCATTGATTACTTTTCTTGAAAAGAGGAAATACACTGAAAGCTTCAAAATCTACCCTTCTCACCCACTACCTATACTCTAGAAAAACTCAATGAATAAAACTTGTATCTTTTCCTTCTTATATATCTGAAGAAGAGATTCTAGGGTTTACAAAATAGCCCCAATCCAAAATTAAATGATCTAAAACAAATCCACAACCAAACATCGAATGGTTGATGGCTCAACTTAATACAAATAGCTCGGCAAAACTAGAAGTTTGGGCTACAAAAGCGAAGCTGATGGCTATAGAAGTTGATAATGAGGTCGGAGGATGCGATTGACAGTGTGAAGGGCTCCACGCTAGTTTAACATAAACTTGACTACAAAGTGTCGAGCTGCCATTTTAAGCACTAAAAAATAAAAATTAGAGAAACGAGACAAATCAAAGGGAATCCAATTGGAGTGTTTCCAATGAAAGACAAAGGGAGAGGGGTATGTGTTGTAGTTGGTGAGCTAAAGAGACGGGGATGCTTGACCTTCCAGCAGCTCCCATCAAAGCCAACACTGCACATAAACCCAAGCACAAAACTGAGAAGGGGTTCTTTGGCATAGAAGAGAGGGAATGTTGAGTAAATTCCTAAGATTATAATCTGTAATGTTCCAGAGAGCCAAACACATTGTGAATTCTGTAATTGTTGAGAAATCAAGATTGAGCATAGCAATTCGATGTTGGAGCTTTTCCTTCGGGTTTCTCGAAGGTAATCTCTATTGCATATGGTGTCTAATTGATTATGGTTGATTGCTTGCTTCATTCTAGTGTCTTCCTGTTTATATTACCTTTCTAGGAGGTCACATGCATTGCTAATTACATGGATTTCACCTTAAATTATTCCATTAATGCTACCACGATTTCCCATACACAATCGATTCTTTACCCACTTATATTGATTACTTGAGTTGCTAGTTTGTATCACAGAATTAATGACCACTTGATTGAATCATTGGCTTGTTCCCACAGTGATCCTTCCTTTGCTCTGTTTACTAGTATAAAATATTGGCTTGAGTGCTGTGTAACTCACAAGAAATAGCAGGAAATTGCATTGATTGTCAATAAAGAACTAGGGAAGACCACCTACAACCGTCTCTATGTTATGTTTGGACATTACAAACCAATACGCTTTCAAACAAGTTGCCTTCAAGTTGTGCATTTGATTAATTACCTACAACTATCTTGTGCCCTATCCAAACCACCCACAACATAGGAATATAAGCCCATAAGCATTGATTTATACTTGCAACTGTCCCTTTGATTGGTTCAAGCCAATATACCCCAAAACGCATACACACAATATGTATCCAAGCATGTGTACATTGTAAATCGCCACAACCATCAACTCTCAAACACATGAATATACTGCATATTTGCATCATGGTTATAGTGATAGTGATGAGTAGTGTTTTCATTTGGAATTTTGCTTGAACATATGTAGGTAGATATATCTTGAATGGGCAGAGGTATGGTTGATTGAGTGCTGTGTTTACACATTTAGATATAAAAAGTGCATTGTTTATGTTGGCATATTAGAATTGCAGAGACAACATTGTAGAGTGGATTTGTTTTCCATTGGTAGGCATTAGTTTTGGCATTACAAGCAAACAAACCAAACCTTGAAACCATATGTGAACAGAGCCATTCATCCCAATTGATGAATTCATATCAAGAAGCTTGAACTCAGTTTTTATAGTGATTGTAGAGACATACAATTTTAATTTCCACATAGAATGGTCCATGTTGGCAAGATGCACAAACCATAGGCCTATCATTATGGATCATATTGGTATTAGAGTGCATGTTCGAAAACACTTGGTGAACAACCTATATGGTAAACACTTGCAGTGGATATCGAGAAAGTGGGGGAAGCATCCCTGCAAGGTATAGAGAGGAGTAGAAAACCAAAAATGGCAGGGACTTCTCATGAAGAACATGACATAGAAGATACGGAAGACAGGTTTACTTGGCTGGAACAAGGCATTGCTGCAGTGACATAAATGGTAAAACAGTTACTGGTACAGTGGTAATGAAGGGTAAGGAAGGACACTTAACAGAGAGTGAACATGAAGAAGAAAACACCGACTGAGAAGATTCCAAAGGCAAGAAGCCCAGATACTTAGGTAATAAAAACATTCTTCCTCCATCTTCCAATATTCCATTCAAGGTTGAAGCAAAACTTAAATACCAACTTATGATGGTCAAGTTTGTTCTTGTGCAATCTGTAGGTTGGGCAAAGCCCGACCCAATCCACAAGATGGTGATAACTGTGGGAGAGTCTACCCACTGTCACCTTAGATAAACCCTCCCCTCGCTTTAGTGAAGCATAAATCCAATGTTGATTTTTCAATAAGCTAGGTTAAGCATGAAGTTCATTCCATTTTTATCATTTAACCATAAACATAAATGTTGCAGCAACCAAGATCACAAGAAGAAGCACCATGCACAAGAACACAAGAAGTATCCTGGGAAACCCTTCTCAACAAGGGAAGAAAACCTAGCCAAATCCTTTGCTATATTCTTCAATAGAAAGACCTTCACCACCAACATAAATCCTACCACACAAGAGGGTGCTCAAACCCTAGAACTCTAGCGCCCAAGAGAGGTGCGCACGTTTTCCAAAGAAGTGTACTTGCTGAAATTTCCAAACTAACATGAAAGATATGTTTCCTCACTGGCGAATTTACCTTTACTTATACTAACCTAATCCAGTCAACAGAAGTGTCTATTGGCACAACATGGCCGACCTTACTTAGCTTATAGTATAATTAATATTAACCAGATTAATTATCTTTTACATTAATTACCAGTCACATTAAGGTAGGGCCGACCTGTACCCTTTACATTACAATTAGGGTTATAGGTAGGTCTGACTCTTGTACAATATAGCAAAGGATCTGATACACCCACTAGTGCTCATCCACTAGGAGCACATCCATAGGGATGTCCATATCTCTGGCTCACTGCATTATACAGGAGAACCAGATCTTCACACGTTCACCTGTGCTCGTCCACAAGCACGTCCACTCTACATATCTACTTTCCCACTGCCTCTCACAGGAGAATCATCTGGAGTTTTCTTGTCAACTCTGCTTCTTAGAGGAGGCTAATACATCATCTTCATTTCTGTTCAAATGACGATGCACCCAACACTTTGGGATTTCACACGTTCACCTTGTGCTTAGCCACAGGCACATCTAACTCGACAGATCGCCTTTCCCATTGGATAATCAGCTGGAGTTCTTCTCAAGTCTCTGAGTGGAGGAGGTCATCTCTATGTTCCAGCTCTGTATCAGGCAGGAACCACGTACCCTTCTTTAGGGGATTTCTCTCAGGTTTGTAAGCTGAGAGAAAGACTCACATAGCTGCAATGATCCACATCTCTCAGGTTTGTAAGTTGGAGAATATCTCACAGAGCTGAAATCATCAACATCCAACACAAGGGGGGAATCCTAGGTGACCCTAGGGGAAAATGAGACGAAAAGTGAAATGATGGAAGAGATGCCGCTATAGGTCAAGATACTAAGTGGAAGATAGCTTGAAAAGGAGTATCGGTGATGGTTAATAGTTGCCAAGGAAGTTGAGCACCTGCAGAAGATGATTGTACCTGCCCGAGACACAAGAAAAGACGAGATACAAGCTAAACAATCCAATGGAAAAACAAGTTAACCTTGCTGTCCCTATTTGCAGCAGTCAACAAAAATATATATCAGCAAGTAAATGATTATTGAAGCTGCTACAAGATGCTAAAAGTCAAGTAAATGATGCAAGAGATAAGCTAGTAATAACTCAATTGTGAAAGAATAAGACTTTAGCAAAGAGATAAGGCTGCTATGAACAAGTATTGCAGAGATATATTATCAGCCTTATGGCTGTAGCAAACTATTTCTACAGCAGAAAATTTCAACCCACAAAAAGTACAAGTAAACCACTCAAAAAGTGCGCTGAGAATAGTAGATTATTATGGCAGCTTGCTAGCAAATTTTGATGGTTGAAATGTGAGTTATAAATAAAAAAAGAGAGTAATTTGCTGCAGCCCTAATGGCTGTAGCTTTTGTTTAGTTATAGCTCCAAAAAGACAAAGCAAACCTAGACGCCCTAGAGCCCTTAGCAACCTCAAAGCATCAAGAATAGATCCCAACTTGAACAATATCAATATCTCTTAAATCACGTTTACCAATGCAAACTTCAGATTAGTGCATTTAAAATTTGGGTGAATGGAGTCTAAGTTAGATCAACAAAATCCCTAGGGGTTTGTTAACCCCAAGATTTTCAGGGTTTGCGAGCATGCATTCCTTTGGCTGGCATGCATTATGACATTTTCCCAGAGTTTAGCACTAGTGTTGAGCAAGAGGTTGGTTCCCATCGGAGGCAGGTATATGATTGGTACATGGTTGTTTTGTTCAAAGTTAGAGTTCACTTGGTTTCCAGGCATTTTTGAGAGAGATGTATACATACAACAAGTGTTGCTATTTTTTAGGAGAAACGGTTCTCGTGGGTCTCTTGACAATTTGGAGCAGTTCTGAGCATACAATATCAGTCCTTGCATGATTCTAGGCCCGATGACACTTTTTCGGGCGACGTGCAAGTTTTGCTCCAGGCCTTGAATTCAAATTCTGAGCAGGCAGTATTGATCCTTGAGACATCCAGAGTCTTTTGGATCTTTTTCGGGATACTTAGTTTACTATTTTTAGCAGGTTGAACACCAGGGCTCACATGTCCATTATGATCACATATTCGGATCCCTTGCGGAAAGACAAGATCAATGAGTATAAAGTCAAGGGTATTCAAACGACTTTCTATTTTTAGCAGTACAAGTTTCTATATTTAGCTGGTCCAGTCATCATCCATGCAGTGCTAAGTGGCACCCTCAGAAGTCAACATGTGGAAGTGCTACAGAATAATGTGGAATCCACCTAAGCATAGGGCACATATTCCCAATATTTCAGCATGTGATAAATAATTAATAATTGAGAAAGGGGTCAAATGACTGAGCATAAGTTTAGCTGTATAGTCCTCATACTTGAGTTAACTGAACGTCAAGTCATGTGTTGGCAGTTAATTTTGGCTTCCACCTGCCTCTCATACTCTAGCTAACTTGGGCACTTTTCTCACTCACACATCCACTTATCCTCTCTCCCTAAGTGTGCCCTCTCTTCTCTCCTACATGTTGACGCATTCCCCAGTTAACTCCACTTGTCTCTTAGCATGTCTCAGTTACTTGGACTTGTAGTTATTTTTAGCCTTTTTCATGCACCCATGCGCCTTACCTAACCCTTCTTCTCACACTCAACTCACCATTCATTCACTTCCACCTCATCCACATGTGTGCATTAACTCCATGCATCTTCATTCACACTTGGATTTTAACTCTCACTTTGCTTTTCACTCTCCACATGCTTCCATCATGCGCCTAGCTTCTATTCTAGGACACTCATGCGTCCTCTCTTCCTCCCTTGGGATATGCACCCTCACTCGCTATATATTGGATGCTTGTCATTGGTTATTGGTCGGTTCTTGCAACAACAACATAGTGTCTCTCTCTCTATATATAGTCTAGTGGCTCTTCTCTAAGAAAAGTAGTCAGTGTACCAGTTGTAAGCTTTCCAAGTGTGGCGCAATCGATCCTCTTGTAAGCTTGATCAATAAAGAAGTGTGTAATTCGTCGGGCCTTCTAGTGCCTCCCTCTCATGTGCTAGGTCTTCCGCCTCCAAGCCAGGCCTTCTCCCATCAAAACGCGCCAAGTGTCAAGCAACAACACCACCACCACCATAACCCTAGCCCCAGGGTGACGTCAAGCTCTTCAAAAGTGGCATTCTAGCCTCAAGAGGAAATCCTTGGGCTAGCAAAGGGCTGGGTTAGGTCCTCCATGGTGTCTCCTCATGCCTCCAAAGGCTAGCATCATCGTTTGGTGCATGAGCCAAGCTATCCAACCTGTGGGCTTGAAGCCTCAAGGAAGCCCAAGGTAGGCTTGTTCTTCCAAATTTGTCCACCAACTAGGTCCTGCAAAGACAAT